>JANKYE010000009.1:22550544-22562698 GCA_032467995.1 Erythroxylum dillonii | reverse complement strand
GCTTGGAATGCCATTAAAGTTTTGTAAACACTTATCTTATGATGTTAATGAAATATGAATTGTGTATGGATGATGTTGAGTTAAAATTAGGTATGTTTGAAGTCATCAACTTGAGATGATGAATCTTGAGCATGAACTATTGTTATATATATATATATATATATATAAGTGAGATACTATGGAAAAGAAAGATAGGAATGTTAAGAATCATGAGATGTTATTAAATATGAGGGGTCAAATGAATTGAGGTTGAGAATTGAAAAATTCCATTTGGTAGTTGAATGGTTATGCTCATGACATTCCAAGTTTGAATGGTGCATAATTCCAAGTTTTTCATGAGGGTAAATTGTATGTTCTGACTTCCAAGGGAAAACTAGATTGATTTAGGATTAATTGGATAAAGTTTCTTCATGAACGTTGTATCTTGTCTTTATATCTTTCCAACGATATAAAGTATGTGATTTTTGGATAGCGGAGTTGAGAGTTATGATTATTACAAGTTAGGATGTTGTAGAGGATGTGTATACCGAACAATTAGAGTATATGGAGTGATATCGCACTAGAAAGAGTTGAATTTGGAACGATTATGAGTAAAAGGGATGATAGGATGGGTTTAGGATCTATTGGAGGGGTCTTGGAGAGTGGAAATTTAGTTTCACCTGAAGGTTACACGGCTTGTTCGTGTAAAATCACTCAGGTCGTGTGTTTCTAGCACAGGAGCACTATTACACCCGAAAGTTACACAATCTGCCCGTGTTGGTTTACATGGCCCATGTTTTTACGCTCCAAATGACAGAATTTCATTTCAGAGTCTTCACAGAAGTTGTATATTTAGAAGTCTTCTTTCAAGCCGTCCAAAAACAAAGTCAATCCGACACCTGTAGTGAGAGTTATGGCAATTGCACCAAGACATGTACATTATGAGTAAGGACATGAACATGTTGGATTCGTTTGGACATAACTTCTTCGTCCGACCTTCAATTGAGGTGATTTTTAAAGCGATAGATTCCTAACCCGTTTTTCTACCTTTTTAGAAAAATTGATAGACTTTGGTGTTGAATTGAAAAAGCTTGATCGAAATAAATTGAGGGGTCAGTTGGGAGAGTATGATTGGGCCATGAACATACTTTGGATTTTCAAGCATATCTTGAGCTATAGAGCTCCGAATGAGATGGTTCTTGTTTGAAAATAAACTAGAGACTAAGAGCTACAATTTTGAAGAAGTCAATTGTGATTATTGTGATTCTGCTGTGTGAGCTCAACCCTTTTTGGTTTGAAATGTTACAATAATGATGATGAACTGACGATAGCTAATGAGGGTACTTTGAATGTAACCCGAACAAGGAAACCCGCTTACGCTTTTTGACTCCGGATCAATATTTGGGTTCTGAAAATAGGATCCAACATATTTGGTATCAGAGCAAGAAGATGAATCGATGATGGTTAAGGAGATTTCATGGGAATACGCTCAAGTATCATGATTTCACAAGCTTTGGACTTCGGAAACAAGCAGGGTCCAACATTATGCCTAAGTCTCCACTTGGGATATGATTCCATTATTCACTTTTGATTTATTACTTTCGTTTCCGATTTGTTTCTTCATTGGTCACTCTTAAATTGAATCATCTGATCAACTTAACTCAATTTAGGGAAATTCTTCTTTGAAAGAAGATTTCTTGCTACAATCATTATCAATCAACTATTTTCTATAATTACTTATCGGTCATTCTTAGTACTTCAAGAAGATCAATTTCAACTATTAATCATATCTCAATAAGATCAATTTATACCATAGCTTACATGATCAGAACATCCATTGTAACGAAGCTCAGTGAGACACTAAACAATTTCATTTACGCTAATACCTTGGCATATATCACCAAAACCATTACATTGTATTTATGTCGATTCACCAATTGGTGGCTTATACTAAGGATACCTTAATCCCATTCAATTCTAGATAAGTCTTCTCCTTTTGTGCTAGTCCCAGATCGTGGGGATTACACCATACTTCATCACATTTGGTAACATCATTGACAAATCTCAATTCCTTCCCAATCGATCACTACAAGTACTCTTATGGTAACTCATCTTGAACTTTAAAGTATAGTAACTATAATTGGCACTTATTCAATAAGTCACCGATTACTTCTTATATCATCTCCACACATATTATACACATATGCTAAATATTTTCACTTGTTTTGGTGATCCCACTATTAGATGTGCATTCACAATGGCAAATCACCTAAACTCAACAATTTTTTCATATATCGCTATCATCATCATCTCACACATATATATACTCAATCAATTATAATTGTAGGGGCATAACCCATATGAAGCTTAAATCTCCATTCCACAAATATATTCCCATATTGACTCATAATCTCTTATATCGATAATCACACAACCATTCTAAGTTTAAGTTCAACCTTTCAAGGTCATATCAACTTGGCTTATACAGTTGAATCTCATCATTTCTACTCATATCCTTATTTTTCCTCACATCCGCACAAGTTATGAATCACTATCTACGTTCTCCAGAGCATCTCCACTTATAAAAATCATAACTTTTGACTCATATGTCTAAAAATTCCACACTATATATCATTAAAAAGATAACAGAAAGATATACAACTCTCAAAAAGGTAACTTTGCCCATATCTATATAGATCAAATCCTTTTCCATTAAAATTCGAAGACGAATTTTTACATTCATCCACCAATGTACTGCATCCAATTCTCAACTTCATGAAATTTTTTAGACTCTTAGAGATAGAATTGAAATTTGATTTTTTCATAAAAATGTAGCCATATGTTTCTAGTTTAATACAAATCAAGAAGCATCTCGTTTGGATAACTAAAGAAAAAGTTATGGCTAACAAACCGAAACACACTCAATGAACATTTTCCAGATCATTACCACAACTCATACCAAGATCACTCTTTCAACTCCCTCTACTTCTCATTTTTAATAAAATCACATTTAAAAACAATCATACCTGGAAATTGTCAATGAATGCATGCATCACTTTTTCATATGCAAACATTCAATATTTATGTGCATATATTCTAACATTATACATAAGCAAGAAAATGCATTTCCTTAATCTCTCTTTGAGCTCCCATATACTGAAATTTTAGGTCCTAACCCTTAATATGGGGACGGGATGTTACATGAAAGCTTTAAGGATGATCAAGAAAATGATTTTTGAGTTAAAGAGTAGTTGTAAAATGAAGGTCTGAGATGGGAATGAGTGTATAAATGATAGTTAGAGGAAGACAGTTAAGGAAAATGCAGTGAATGAAAATGTAGTGAATGGTGAATGCAGAGCATGAAGAAGTAAACTATTGATTTTTGTTTTTCTTGATGATTTCGATGGAACTTCGGTAAATTTTCTATTTAGAGATAGTGTAAATTATGGTGAACGAGTTTAGTGGAATGGAGTTGAAATAACTATAATAAAAATAGAAGTGTTGGATTTTGAAAAAAAAGGAAGTCTGAAAATTTTGGGAATGAATAGTAGGAGAGAGTTGAATTTTCGATCTGAGCTTCGATGAATTTACTGTACTGATCTAGGCAGATTTTGACAAAATGTTCTTCACAAAAGTTGTAGATCTTTCTTTTAGCTTTCCATTAATATAAATTTTGTAAATTTTGGAGTTCTGGATCAAAATTTATGGTGGTTTGAAGTTGAGATATCGGTGGAGAAGAAGAAATGGACCGTCATGCTACTTTTGGGGTTCAAAATGGATTTATGCACGACGGTGATTTTTGAGCGTAGGGAAAATGCACCGTCGTGCATAAGCACGATGGTGACTTTGGTGATAAATGGGAAAATGCACGATCGTGCTAATGCACCGTCGTGCATAAGCACGATCGTGCATTTGAGGTTTTCTTTTTTTCTGAACAGTCTTGCTTCTTTTGACCATAACTTCCTCTCTAGAACTTCAAATGACTTGATTCTTAAACCATTAGATTTTTATTACATTTTTATACCTCTCTAGAAAAATTGGTAGCATTCTAAATTGAGTTGAAAAAGATTGATTGAATGAAAGTGAGAGAATCTGTTGGAATGGTAAGAACTAGTATTGTTTTACTTAACGTACTTCGGTGTCTTGATTATATCTGGATCTATAGGATTCCAAATGAGATGATTTTTGTTTTGGAGTAAACTAGAGGAATAGGGCTACAAACCATATGAAAATGTTGAATTGTGATTCAGTCTCTAAGATGTTCAAATTTTGAATGGAAGTTATGAATAGTACATTGTTTTTGAATATGAACAACCCGAAAATGTTTGAGCCATATCTTCCAAATTACTGAACCAAATTGAATGATTTTTGTGTCAATAGAAACATAAGACATTTATGAACACTTTCTTATAAGATAGTAAGACCAAATTATATCGTTTTCACGTTTTGATTGAATGTGAACAGTAAACCCGGAGGTCTGGAATTTTGGAGAATTTATAAGAAGAAATGAGAGTTTTGATAATGTGTGATCATGTAATGTTGGAATAACATTAATGAGTGAATTGTTGGTATTAAAGTACCAAATACATGTGTATAATGTAGATGAAGTGGCTTATATGATTAAAGTTGTGATTCAAAAAGATGAGTAAAGTGTATCTAGTAAAAGTGAATGAGAAATGAGTTATTATGAAAGCAATTGATGCTAAAAATAAGAATATGATAAAATGTGAAATTTGATAATATACCTGGGATTGTCATGAACATGCATTGTACATATTCCATATCCACACGTGTGCATAAATGAATGTTGATAATTGTGCAAAGTTATTAATGTGAGAGTGCAGTGTATATATTGCATAATTTGAATGTGCAGGATAAACGTCCGCATTTAGATGTCTCCAGAACTGGGAAGCTAATGCTAATCTGGAGCGTACTGTAAGTAAACCGAGATGGTCTTACTTTATTGTTTGTTTTGTTTAAGTTATGAATTGAATGATTATGTAATGTGAATGTGTTGGTTCCGAACAATATATGTCCGAGGAGTTTGATAAATGTGAGAACATTGAAGTGCTCCTTGTATATGAATTGGATTGAAATAAATGTACATAATTTGAATGTAAATGTTGGACCACGGTCCGATGATAAATATGTTCTGAATATGCATTTGCATATGGATGAAAAAGTGTTTCTCAATATAAATGTTGAATGCCAGACTAAGGTCTGATGATATGTGAAAGTGAATAAGTGATCATATGTGAGTGATGCATCTCACTACATGAATGCATGAAAGATAAAGGTAATTGTGACCAAAGTAGCCAACATGAAAAGAATTTTAAGCTCAGTTATTCGCATCAGAGCCTCAGGCTCAATGTTTAATGAGCCCAATATCCCCAATAGATACAGGACAGGTGTCAATAAGCCCATTATCCATAATGGATACGGGATAGTTTAGGCACTCGGTCATAATAAAGTAGCAACTGAAACTGAGTCTCATGTGCACTGCATATGCATGATATGAATGATTATAATGTGTTAAATGTAAAATATGAAATGACTAATTAAGCGTATGTGATCGATTGTGATTATTAGGTAAATGTTGTGAATTATGTGATATATGACTGGGTTAGCCATCGATGATGGTCACTCATTGAGTTCGCAAAACTCACCCAAAATTTGCAATTATTTTTTAAACTTAGACGAGACCTCGTTAGACAAATGGGAGTATACCTACTGCATTCAAGTAAGGGATAGAGGTCGGAATCAGTTCGTGTCTGCATTGTGTTTCTTTATTTTCATATTGAATTGTATATTCTGAAAATTTTTGTATCATATGTATTTGAATAGTACGATATGTAATAACTTTTGAGATTAGAAATGTTTTGTAAAAGAGATTGACCAAAGGGTGATGAAAATTGTGATTTTGACTTTTATAAAATAAAAGTACGAGTTCAATTTGATTACTGATTTTCGCATATGTGTTTTTATAAAAAAAATTTGTGCTGAGTTCTGAATGTTTGACTGTTCTAGCATGCCACCCTTGCGAGGTATGTACTCAAACATCACTCAGGATGTCGGGTATGTGTCTTGTGAGGGTGGGGTGCTACAATTTGGTATCAGAGCTCAGAATTAGTATCTTACACAGATGTTTTCGAAATATATGTCAAGTTACATGCATTTTAGTCATGTCATAGCAGACAATGACAACTAATCCCCAGTCTGAGTCACATTTATATGAGTCACATGCATGAGCATTCCTTAAGGGTTTGGGCTTTTAGAAGCATTGAGAAGAATGATGATCTATCAGAATGTGAGGAAATGAAGGTTCATGGACATTTAGAAATGAGAAATAGTATCTGGTTCTATATGATAGATAAAGATTCACTGCATTTTATGTGTGGTTGTATCATTAAACATGATATCAATATTATACTATGATGGTATACCCTTGAATGTGATATAGTTGTGAATATACTACCTTGGATTGTTTGAGGAAAATTGGGGTATAAGTAGAAATGATGAGATTAAAGTGTATAAGAAAATAAGTTTTTCTGTGACCTTGAATGGTTAAACTTGGACTTGAAATGGTTGTTTGAATATCGTAATAAGAGTTTATGATTCATTATAAGAATATGCTTGTGGAATTGAGATTAGAATTTCATAATGGTTATGCCTCCATAATTCTAAATTGATTGAGGATATACATATGGAAGATGAAATAAATGACAATAGGAAGATGAGATAGAAATGAGGAAAGAATAAAAGGGGAATGAAATAGGCATGAACGACTTTACATGAGATGAATGATATGTAGTATGGAGAAAGTTAGAAATACTTATAAGATGGGATTTTATGTATGACTGCAATTAAGAAAAAGATGATGAATCAAATGAGATGAGTTAATGTACTGAAAATGGTAGTTGAATTATTATGAAATGATGTAGCATTAGAAGAGGTAAATTTTGGAAAATTGGAGTATAATTGATGTTAGTAAGTGTGTTAATGCGAGGAAGAAAGTACAGGGCACGATGGTGGCCTGACAGAAAAGTAAATTTCTGTCACGACCGTGGTAAGAATAAAGAGAGAAATGTTTTCTAGGATCAATTAAGATCAAAGCATCATTAGTGTAAGATATAAATTAGTGATTTGTCGGAAATAAAGCCCTGGATAGAATGGGATGACCTTGATGATACACATCTAAGCATATGTGACAATAATGGTGTCTACTACATCGTTAAGTTTTGATGAATAAAATATTATGACCATGTACGAAATGATAGAAATTGATCTTCTTGAGATATTAAGAATGATCGATAAATAATGATAACGACAGTTGACTGATAAGGATTATATGAATAGTATCGATGATAGTAGCATGAAATCTTCTTTCCAATAAGAATTTCCCTGAATTAGGTTGAGATGATCAGATGATTCAAATTAAAAATGATAAAAGAAGGAACAAATCATAAATGAATAGGTAATGAATCAACAGTGAATATTAGAGGTAGAATATGCTACTAAGAGTGTATCCATTTTGTTGATGTAAAGTATCCAACTATGTGATTGGTTTCTTGATTTTGGAGTGACATTAAGTATAAGAAATACAAATTAGATCTGATGAATGTGTTACCAACACAAGAAATTAAGTTTTCAAATAAATCGAAATGTGTGGAGAAAATAGTATGAATGAGTGGGCATTAGAATAAATCCCTTTGAAAATAAAAAATCAAATGAATTGAGAAAATCATTCGAGAGAAGAATTCAATTGGGAAACTGAAAATAATATAAGAGAATACTAGCTCATTAAGGAGTTAGATACTTAAAGAATTACGAGAACACATCATGGGCACAAAGAGTTTTGGGTTATATATGTTGGAGTTAACAATGTCCCCGATAGTATTATGGTATTGAAGATTAAAGTGATCCAAGCAAAATTGGATCAATTAGTGACTATGATCATAGATGATATTTGGAGTGTAATCGAAAAGTGAAGAGAATATTTTTGAACATTTGAGATTAATCTCACATATCATGGAGGTAGCAACAATTATATGCCAAGTTCAATAAGAATGAATCTTAGCTTGATCAAATAAAATGCTGGGTTGTATAGTATCTGAACATGGCACATTGGGAGACCTAAAGAAAATAAAAATAAATGAAGAAGTGATAAACTCTAAGGTATATATAAGAGATCCGGAGATTTCTAAAATTAGCTAGAAATTGGACACTACCAAAGACTATTAAGGAGTTTTCACTGATCTTAGTCCTTTGATAAAAATGTTTGAGTAAAAATGTGTAGATTGGATGAGTGATGAATGTAAAAAGAAATTTTGAGGAATTATAACACCGATGTTAATTATATCGCTTCGATTTGGAGATTATGCAGTATATTATGAAGTTTCACATCAGAAATTAAGATGTAATGTATTGCAACTTTATAAATTGAGTTTGTATACATAAAGACAAATAAGCCTCATGAGTTGATTATTTGATATATGATTTAGAACTTGCTGCAATAAAAATTGCTTTGAAAGCTTGGAGATAGTATAGGTACAGAAACACTTTGGACATATATACGAATATACAGATCAGTAAAGATTGAGGTAATTATTGAGTTTGAAAGGAATGTACAAATGAGTACTATACAAGTAACCTAGAAGAAGTTTATGAATAGTAACACAGAAGATGTTTTACAATTGGCATAACTTTCTCTAAAGAAATCCGATTTAGGTGTTATTTATATAGCTAGAAAGAGGACTTCAAGATCTACAACTTTTATGCAGACCTTAAAGACCAATTCTATCTTCTGAGGGGTCAAAAATGGAACAGAATATAAGTCAAAAAGACAAAAGATAGCAAAAAGATAGAAGGAAGGGGAAAATTGCTATAACTTTCCCTAAAGATATCTGATAAATGTGTTCCTTATATGGTTAGAAAGAGACCTTCAAGATCTATAACTTTCATGAAGACCTCAAAGACCAATTTTATCTTCTAAGGGGTCAAAAATGGAACAAAAGATAGAGCAAAAAGACAAAAGATAGCAAAAAGACAAAAGGAACGAAAAAATTACTATAACTTTCCCTATAAATATCTAATCAAGGTTTTCCTTATACAGTTCGAAAGAGGACTTTAATATCTACAACTTTCTTGAAGACCTTGAAGACAAATTCTGTCATCTAGAGGGCCAAAATTGGACCAGACTATACAGGATGAACAGTAACACAAAAGATGTTTATGAACAGTAACACAAAATATGTTTTACAATTGCCATAACTTTTTCTAGAGATATCAGATCAAGATTTTCTTTATATGGCTGGAAAGAGGATTTAAATATCTACAACTTTTATGAAGGCTTTGAAGACAAATTCTGTCATATAGAGAGTCAAAATTGGACTAGACTATACAAGATGAACAGTAACACAGAAGATGTTTATGAACAGTAACACAAAAGATGTTTTACAATTTGCATAACTTTTAGTTCCGATGTCCAAAGATTCCATACTATAAACCGTTGGAAAGATAAAAGAAATATTTATAACTCTCAAGCAGTAACTTTGCCAACATCTATCTAGATCAATCCCAAATTTTTTCCTAAAGTCCAAAGATGAATTTTACATTCATCCACTAATGTACTGCACTTTGTTCTCAACTTCCTGAAATTTTGAGACTCTTAGAGACAGAATTGATATTTGATTTCTTCATAAGAGATATATCCATATGTTTCTAGTGTAATCCAAGCAAAGAATCATCTCATTTGTATAACTAGAAAAAAAAGTTATGGCTAATAGATCGAAGCACACTTAGTGAACATTTCCAGATCACTACCAATTTTGATTCTAAATCTTTCCTTATCACAACTCATACCAAGATCACTCTTTCTACTCCCTCAACTTCTCATTTTCAATAAAATCACATTTAACATCAATTATACCCGGAAGTTGTCAATGAATGCATGTACCACTTTTTTATGTGCAAAAATTCAATATTTATATGCATATATGCTAACATTATGCATGAGCAAGAAAATGTATTTCCTTAATCTCTCATTGAGCTCACATGTACTGAAATTTTGGGTCCAATATAAGAACGAGATGTTACATTTCTCCCCTCTTTAAATAAATTTCTTCCTCAAAATTAATATTTAATTGATCGATAAGGTAGGGGTATTGTTTCCTCATATGCTCCTACATTTCCCATATACTTCCCCACTCAAATGCTTTCTTCCAAATGACCATAGTTGACAAACTCAATAGGTCTTTCAATCACTTATTTAGCTATCACACTATCTTGACTATTACACTGAATACTCACAAATCTTTTAACTTATTCACATATCACATAGTGTGAATTTAAGACATCTTTCACCAGTAACACTAACTCATAATAATTTTCATACAAACCAATTCATAATAGCTTAACTTATCTTTTTGCCAAATTTGAGCACATATTGCCAAGGTGGTACTCACAAAAATACTTCATCTCTCCTTTGACAATTCACTTCGCTTTTGTGTTAATACATTCAACTCTTATGTCCATTTCACTATATTCCTTAAATTCGGTGTTAATCTACCTACCTCATTTATCTTTCATAAGTTACTTTACTCTTATTTCAAATTCATCTCACTCACTAACAGTATCTGTTGGACCCCGAACTTTCCGTGGAAATTAGAAATATTAAAATGAATTCAATGAGTGTTTTTGTATATGAATTGTATTATAGAAGTTTTTATGCCTTGAGGAAATTAATGAGAAAAGATTTGAGGACTTTGATATTTGAGTAAATTTGTTTGGGTTATGAAAGTTTAAAATGAATGAGATGATTGAAATGGAAGTTGAAAATCAAGAAATAAAAAGTGAAAGTTTAAAATTTTGAAGAAATTAGAAAGTTTGACTTTTTGGAGTAGAGAGTTGACTTTTTGATTTAGGCTGATTTTGAGGAAATGATCTTCATGAAATTTGTAGATGATGTTGAGAGCTTTCCGTAGCCATAAAGTTTGATATTTTTCGATATCGGAATTGAAAGTTATGATTTTCCGAAGTTAAGGTTATTTTACTTTGTCTTTGAAAATGTTCTTAAGTATAGGATTGTGTATGAGATGAATTGATTGTGTTATTGATGACTTGGTTGAAGAGTATGAAGTTGTATGTCGGTGCTGTCAAAATTCTGGACTGATGTGTTATGGGGTTAGTTTTTGTGTGTGCTGTGCATTGAGACAATTTCTGGGCTTATGTGGATTAAATGGGAACGAGTAGCCTTCTTGAGAGTTATAGAGGACTTCCATAACTTTCCAATGAGGTATTATATGTTAATTGTGGATGTGAGAATTGAAAGATATGAATTTTTGAAGTTTGAATGTTTTTTAGTATGGAAATTTTCGGGCAGTAGCTTCGATTTGGATTTTGTCCCTCATTGATGTAGAATTTGTTCATAGGGTCTTAATGAAAGTTGTAGAGCTTGTTTGTATCTTTCCATTGATATAAAGCACGAAAATTTTGGACAAGGGAGTAAAAAGTTATGATTTTAGAAGTTTTGATGCTGTTTAGTGTGAAGCTGATCGACCAGTCACCTTGTGTGGACATTTTGACCCTTTTAGAGACTGAATTTGGCTTTAAGTTCTTCATGGAACTTGTAGATCGGTCTGTTATCTTTCCATAGACACCAAGTTTGTCAAAATTGAAGTTTTGGGTCAAAAGTTATGATGCTTACAAGTTGAGGTGCTGTTTAAAGTTTTGAGGAGATTATCGATCAGTTATATTTGAATGCATTTTTTACTCCTTTAGAGACCTCAATTGATTTTGAGTCCTTGAAAATTGTAGAGCTCTCTTTTCTCTATGAAATAGACACCAAATTTGTCCAATTTGGAGTTCGGAGGCAAAAGTTATGAAGGTTTGAAAATAGGATGTCAGTCTGAAATCCGCTCGGGCAACCTACGCACGCCGGTTACGCGCAAGGCTGGGCGATCACCGAGTGCCCGTTCATGGGCGCTGGGCGATCGCCCAGGCGGGCAACCGATCGCACGCCCAGTGGGTGAAAGGCTGGGCGATCAGTCGCCTGGCTGGCTGAGCGATCGATCCTCCCGACCTTCCTTCACTCTTTTGATCATAACTTCTTCGTTCGACATCCGATCGACCTGATTTTCAAAGCGTTGGATTCCTAAGACATTTTTCTATCTTTCCA
>JANKYE010000009.1:22476744-22494962 GCA_032467995.1 Erythroxylum dillonii | reverse complement strand
TTCACATATAAATAACACAAATAAATATATAATTGCACTTACAATGTTTTGCCTAAAAACCTTATCATAACCTTCATTAATTTTTAACTGTCGCAATCTTTGGACAAACAAATCATGGATAACTGGGAGTGCTTAGTTAGTTGGTACATGAAGAAAGAAATAGATACAAAAAATGAAAAAAGATGCTTGGAAATATATTAAGCAATGCTTTTATATCTTTTTTTGGGTAATATTTCATACTTGCAATATAATAAAAAATAGAAATCATATTTATTTTCATTTTTTACTATATTCATTATAATTCTTATTACCATTTTCTTAAATAATCAAGCCCGAGGATTGTATCATTAGATTCGCACTTTCTCCATAAAACTAGCGAGATTTATATATGTACACATAACAAGTACTAATAAATGTTATTTGTGTCAAAAACAAAATTAAATTAGGATATAGATAATTACTAAATTTATTACAAAAATCAACATCATTCATCTGTGAAAGAAGTTGGCTTTAAAGTGGCTGTTGGACGGACTATTTCCGACCCTTCAATATGTGAATATCGTGAGACCGAGTAATAAAGATGTAATCAAAATCTAAAAGACGAACATAGAACTTGTAAAGATACGAATCAAATTAAAACTTGATGATCAAAATAAAGATACGATTGCTCTATATAACTCGTATCGTTTAAGCGAACAAAACGATAAATAAAAAGTGATAGTTAATGTAATACATGTATACATTAACTTACCATAATACCAGTTAGTTGGCAGTTACTTTTTGTTGTTTAGTGTTTATATGTCTTGGGTTAATATCCAATCACAAGCCACAACAAATCCTTCTTCTGAAAATACCAATAATGCAGATATGTCAACTGAAAACCTGCTTAACACGTTTCTTTCACATTTTCTTCGGATCCTGTGAGGTTTAAATTGATATGATGCATTATTTGGTTAAAGTTACAAGTACCAACTAAAGAACCTAATTATTAATTCGACGACGAGAACTGTAGAAAAGGTAATTCATTTTATGTAAATAATAAAATGGGAAATAATATTACACCTACTAATTAATTAAGACATGTTTGAAAAAGTATCCATTAATGCTCCTAAATTTTCTAGATTTTGTGATATTAATTTTTAGTTAAATCTTTTCCGAGGGTTTTGAAGATATTTTATAACAAAACAAATTCACTATTTGTTTCCAGAGTAATTTATTAGATAAATTTATTCATTTTAAAATATTTTATTTTTTAAATTTCTTATATTGCTAAATTTTCATCATATTGTTTTAACTTTTAAAAGTGACTATTGATATATTCTGGACAATCTTACAAAACAATAAGAACGTGACAATTGATATTTTTATTAAAACAATTTAAGATCGAATATTTATTTTAAAAATTTAATATCACAATAAAATTATAAATTTACATAATAAATAAAATTATGTAACAGTTTTTCTTAATAAATTTGGTAAATATACGACTATGAGAAATAACATATAGGTCTATGATATTATTCTAACTAAAGAAAATTGAACTGTTACCTGTAAAATTAGCCCACAACTTATTGATACTTATGTAACATTACTTCTCTGGCTTCAGTGTTAGAATTATGCCTCTGTACTGTACGCATCGGGACCATAAATAAAAGCTTCTGCACTTGCCATTCAATAATCAACATCTTAGGGAGATGCCTAACAAAGTACAATCCAAACGAATATATATACTAAATAAAACTATTACTTATAAATTTATAATATAGTTATTTAGAAGTATATTTTGAAAATCTAGATATGTTTCATGAGACTTGTTTCCCTTCAGAGTCTCCATGTAAGAACAAGGCTGAAATTTTACTAAGTTTGGTTGTTTTACTTCCTCCCGGTCATTCTAAGCCGTACTCTGGAGTCTGGGGCAGCAAATAATAATATGTGTATGCGAGTGCAGGCGGCAGTGATGGTGCATACCATCATGGCTTGACACGTAGTACAATAAATTAGTATATGCAACGGACGGCTCGTTGGGTTGTGTGGACCCCACGTCATTGGCCACCTCAAGATCTCCTCTTTTTCCCATTTATGATAATACAGTGACAATAATATCCTCCGGCCGTTCGATAAATCATTTATGATTGAAAAGTAAGCGAATTGGGTGGCGGAGATTAAATGTGACATACACAGGCATTAAAATAAAAATGCAGGCCTCTTTTTTGGTTGGCTGCTGGAAAGCAACGAGGACCCATCTCAAAAGCTTTACCATAATTTCACCACCTCATCATACTTAAACCCTTGTTTTTTCCCCCTTCATTTACTAGATATGTATTTATTAATATGGAAGATCTTTATGCACGTAGGTTTAGTGATTTGAATAGCAAATGCTTAAGAGATGTTAAGTTCAGTTTCTATGTTTTTCTTAAATTTAATACAAAAAGACAACAACTAAAAGTAATTGGTTAGCTTTAGATATGGTTTATGATGGGATTAAGAGTTGAGAAAGATGATTGCAAAGGTGCATTTATATATATTACTTGCATGTGTTTGAGTATCCTAAAGCAATCATCCACCCCAGTTCCTTCGATCTACAATTATAATTAAACCTTAAGTTCTCGGCATGCAAATTTGCTTTTTTCTTCATCTTTCATTATTATATCATACACATACACTTCCATCGTGTAAACACTGAAAAGCAGCGTAATCTGCATCTCTCCCTCTCTCTCTCTCGTAGACACAAAACTTAGGCTTCAAGATTACAAACAGATTCTATTGGCCCAGCCAAACTCGTCGTAACATTTATGTTTTTTTTTTTCCCCACTTCAATGCGTAATTGAAAAGGGCGTTTTAGATTCTAAGAATCTCAGTTTCCACAACTCTAATTTAATACTGTTATTCTTTTTTTAAGAAACCAGGGTCTAAACTTGAACTCTAAAATATTAATAGGGTGAATCACCTTTCATTTTATAATTCACAAGCATTATATGAATTTTAATATAATTCTCACTGTGGATTGATTCTAATTTTATATAATTAATTAAATATATAATTTAAATCACCGGTGAAGTATCAACATTGATTTATTAAAATAAAAAGGAGTTACTAATTAGAGACGTTAAGTATGATGTAACGAACCCAAGCTTAAATATCAATTTGACTCCATTATGTGTCGTCTTCAACTTGTTTTCAAGTATAATGGTTAGTTTAAAGTTGTTCTTTTTTTAATTAAAGTTAAGTGGTTGTTGTTTTATCCTAATTTCTCACAGAATATTGTATAGTAAAATTTAAATAAAAATAAAAAATTCAAATTCAAATTAAATAAAAAAATGATTAGATATAACACTTAAATTTATAGTTTTAACATTACAAGGAAAATGATGGGCATATTTCATAATCTATACTACTCGGCGGCACTTCAGCCTGAAGTAGCGTTTGTAATTAATAATTATTCTTTTTATGCAAACCCAAAAGATCATGAAAGCTTTTTTGAAGGACATTAGGATTGCTTAAAACAAGCAAGAGCCAAGTGGAGAAATAATCAGAGAAGTAACATATAATTGAAGAGGAATAGCTAATTAAATTGATCTTCCTGATGTATGACAACTACAATTTCACGTCATCGCTAAAAAGCGTCAAGACATCGAGTAAACTCCATTGAGACAGAGGTTGCCCAGGTCTATGTTGACTGGACAATGATCATAAACTTTTCACATGACATGTATTTTCTCTATTCCTAAATATGGTTTCTAAGTAATGTTTTAAAAAGTGAATCAAAAGTTAAACTTAAACTGATCTAAAATTTAAAATAAAATTAAAAGATATTGTTTTTATTCTCTGAAAAAAATTGAAGTTTAATTAAAAAGAGATTATTAAATGAAAGTAATTTATTTATTTTAGTTTATAATAAATGTTATTTAATAAAAATTGACCGATTAATTAATAAATTGATCAACTTTAATAACAAAAGTTATTAAAGTAAATCAAATTGAAAAGTCAAAAACTGAAAAGAAAATTGAATGGTTCAAAGTTTTTACTGTTAAATTGGCTAAACCAGTTAAGTTTTTTAATCATTAGTTTCAAGTTAATGTCCATTCAATATAAACTTTAGTATTTATTAGAAAAGTAACAAAATGTAGAAAGTATTTTTGTAGGTAAAATAATTTACTATCCTTATTATTTAAATATATATCAAATAAATGTTCACACACACATATATTTTCACAAAAAATATCAAATAAGTTACTAAAAGATTAAAAAAATAAAAACTATATTTTAAAAAATATATTGCAAACAACATATTTTAAAATCTTACCTCATATCAATTTAACACTTATTCACAGTCTTATTTAAATATAACCACATCATTTGAATATAATTGATTAAAACTTTATTAGATAAGATAAAAAAGAAAAATTTTATTATCAAAATATTTTAATCCAATGTTAAATTGAAAAACCAATATCTTTTCAATTATCCAAAATATAATTAGTCATATAAATTATATGGTCATTATATCTTATGTATCGTTGAAGCATTAAAAATGCATATATGTTCGTCAATTATTTTAGTTCATAATATAACACATAAATACTTGTTCTGGGATCGGAAAAGAGTGAGGTGTAGAAAAAATAGATTGATCCCTTTTAGCTGATAAAAAAAAATAAATTTCAAATAAAAGGGTTTTGATCCTTATTTACCAAACATGATGAGAAATTTCGTTTTCAATCGGTTGTTGAAATCTGAAAAGTTGTGTCCGAAAGTGATAGGTAAAAATATCCATTATTATTAACTAACATTTTTACCAAGTAAACATGTTTCATGTTCATAAGTTTGGTACCCTTCTCTTCGTTTTTATTTTCCTCCCTCAATCATTTAATTAATAACTAACTAATATTTGTTAATAGCAGTCTACATATATGGCAATGAATATAATACGCACACGGGTAGCCCAGCTGGTTTCTTGGGAAGGAAATTGAGTCCAAGATCTCAGGTTCGAGTCTTGGTAACGACAGTGTGGGAGTTCATCTAATGTGGTGATTCCTTGTGCGCACCGAACACTGGGCCGCCTTCTTGAAGAATTAGGTGGGATCAAACCGTGATTCAATCCTCCAGCGATGATCGGGTCTGCGACTGGAAGCCCTTGGAGTTAGGGATCAACCTTTTAAGTCCAATGAATATAATACAAAGTAGGGGTAAACCAATGGAAAAGGCGTTAAATTAAATGAACTTGTCATCTCAGGTTACGATGGGACATTCCCATCATCTCATACATATATATAGAAGTTTCATTTATTTACAATAGAGTAACGCCAAAAGCATAGTCTGGTTGTTAAATTAGATATAGTGTTTGTATCTTCTATATATGTATAAAATATGCAAGGTCCTAGAATAGATACATTGTGATTCCAAATAAATCAGAATGAGATAGATAATGTGTATGGAGATGGGGAGAGTATGAATGTTGGGTGCATAATGGTATCTCTGTCCCCTAATAATTTCTTGATGGGCAGGCAGAGACTAAGGGCCCTCCGCCACTATTCTCTGATGCCTTTGTCTGTTTGTTAGGGCTCTACCACTAATATTCATTTGGAATAGGGTTTTGTTTTTCTTCTTCTACACCGCACGATCACCTGCTCCATTAAGAAGTATATAAGGAGTTTTATCATCTACCTCCGTTTTTCCTTCTTAATTAATCTATTTATACCAAGTTAATTTACGCCTATTTCATCGTCTAGCTATTATATATGATTATGTCTAATAAGTAAACTTTCAGTTCAGTTTCGGATCTTATAATCATTTATACATGTGGCTTTAGTATTCTTCTCAACTTATATAAAACAAATACTCATGGCTTGGTTGACTAAGTAACCTTCAAAGAAATAAATAATTTGCTGAATACGGTAAATAAATTAAGATGTGCCAAAACTAGCTAGCTAGAAACCTACGTACCTCATGCCGGCATCGCATAGGTGTATGTATTTCTGTCAAAATCGCCGGATAGTAATGGATTCGCTGCTCTGATTACTTGAGATGTAAGTTTCAGTATGGCTCTTCAGACGCATAGCTTTTCTCATATTGTCCTCTTCCGAAATTAAGCTTTGCACTTAAAATAAATGTCAAAAATCTTTTTTTTTTATATAATTAGATCTCTTCCACTTTTTTTCATTAATAATGTAAAATTTTAGTCTTTTAAGATAATTTCTTGATTACAGCTAACCAGATTATATGATAAACAACTTACCGTAATGCAAAAGTTTCGATCATCAAAATGATTGTTGTGAGAAAATGAAAATCAGGGTAACAAGGCTCATTTCGGACCCCTTTGCAAATGATGAAGTCACTGTAACAAAGAGATTCCACCCAAAATCTATGATCGTCTAGGGTTGTCCCATCTTTCTAACTTAAAAACAAAACCAATAGATGCCATACACGTAAGGATTGTCCATCCGATACTCCATTAAAGTGGCCCAGCTGTCCAGCTGTCAGCATCATGAAGAATGAACATACGGAGTTGGGATGATGCTTCGTGCATCTTCCGTTGGTCGGGTAATTATCAAACAACTAAACTGTCCTCCGTGGGTCCCACCCCTCCACCTATTTCTTTAAGAGTCACACTTACAACCTTATTTCCCTGGCCTCTTCTTCTATTTTCAGAAGTTTCCCTTGTCGTTGTCGTCTTTCACAAACGACATATGTACAGAGGGATCAACTTGCAAATTACCCAAGACCAGTACATGGCAATCTTGCTACATTGCTTCTACTTTTATTTTCTTTCTTCTTGTTCTCTATTAATTGTCTCAATATCTATCTTAACGCTTTAATCATTTTCCAAACACATTGTACTTTTACATTTGTACTAATCATTCCATACAAAAAATTCAAAGTTCTCTAAGATCTATCTGGTTTGATTTGTACAAGTAATTATTGTTTCTAATTGTTTTCAACAGTGTAATTATCATTTTGAAAACATAGCTAGGTTTAAGTGGACCATACAAATAAGATATATACCTACAATAGCAAATATTAATTTGCTTTTGTTCAAAGAAAATATTAGATTATTACTTCATCTTCTTTGACATGGCAATTATATAGGAATAATTATTCTTCATGTATGATTTATACAAAACCGTTTCCATTTACATTCACTTCATCTAAATTATCTCTCTGAATCCACAAATAATACGGAACCATATATATATCTCTCTGAAAATTTCTTTATCTCGTTTCATTGGCAACAGAATGCTAAGTATACATTTATTAGCTAGCTAAATACTGGTGAGGCAGCATGTCTTTGGCATGCAATGAGTGGGTCTCAAGTGAAGATAGATTTTTAAATTACAAATGTTATTTAAAATTTGGTTTGTGGTGGGGTTGGGAGATGTATTGGATTCAGTGGTCGCATAGAAATTTGGAGGAAATATAAATATAAAAAATATTGCAAACCATAATGTCTCAACTTGTCTTGTTTTCTTTTTTCCTTCTTCTCTTTTTTGTTAGATCATTCAATTTGTGCATCTGTATAGGTGCTCTTGGATGTATATGTGGTGATTGAAGCCATATGTCTCTCATGTTATCATCACCGCCATCATCATCAGTGTTGATCTCCTCCTGTTCTATAGCTTCCATTTCTTTGTTCTCATCTAAGTTGCATTAATGCATCGACAAACATAAGAGATAGCTCTGATCAATCCAAATAAATATTATTTAGATACTGTCAATATCCCTCCGCTCAAAGCCAAACACATAATTGTATCAAAATGCTCTTCACAAAGGTGACGTGGGGGAGTGTTTGTTGGGCATGGTATGGAACCCATACATTTTAGATTATTAACTTTTTAACTTATTCCATATCTGAAGAAGATTTTCCTATCCAATTCTTTAACCCCAGTCCCAGCCTGTGATTCCAGATCAATTATTTCTTTCTGAAAAATGGAGAGCAGAGACTGAAGAAGGCAGTCTCCTGTTGCCTGTTGGAAAGTAACATATATCAGAATCCCGAATATATGTGGAAATGGAATTATTCTAAACTCTTGTGCAGACTATATCTCTATGAAGTACGCGGTTGTTCTCATTAGTTTTGCACACCTGTCAGGCGGTGCTGTAAATTATCCTAAACAGACTGTTGACGCTCTATATCTTTTCTGGCTTCATTTTCACTGGTTTGTAGGCTGCTTTCACCCAGCATTATATTGCTGTTAAAGATTTTCTTGTTTTGCTAGAAAAGAAGGGAAAATAACCGGGATTGTCTTTCTTTTTCTTTTTTTTTAAAAAGAATTTACGATGATTTAATAACTGAAGAAAATGAGATAGTCCAAGAACTGAAGAAAATGGGATTAGAAGTTAAAAGTAAAATAAGTTATAGTCAATTATGAGCTGACTAAATTGATTAGGTGTTTAAACTATATGATTAACTCAGATACAGTATCTCCCTTATTCATCGAAAAAGAAGATAACAAGGCAACATCATGAATTTCAGGTACGCCTCGCATGAGAATGGAGCAACTTGCACATTTGCCTTGGAAGAAATTCTGACGTAAGGTTTTGATGTTGACAGATTGCAATATCACTCTCATGTATATAATGAAAATTTCATATGATTACATCGGAACATGAGTAAATATATATTGTATATCATCAGTTCTTTAGCTAGGCTTCTATTCGACTTACCTTCAGTTGACAAGAATGTTTCGACTCGGGCTTATAAACATATTATTTTTCATGACTAATATATTAAATGTTAACCGTTAGGCTTAGTGTTTGGGTTTCAATAAACTAAAGGATAAAAGTACAGAAACTGTCACAGAAGAGGAAATTTCTAGGCAATTTCATCCGACTTTGCATAGGTGGTAATGGTAAATGAATGGTAATGACTTCCATGCACACAACGGCTCACGTGCAGTCGTACAAATGAACACATACACACAACGGAACAAATATAAAGGAAGAAGCGCAAGAAACGATAATAATGAGTACTTTCAATCTTGATCCTGAACCTTAATGGTGAAGAGCCCAAAAAGAAAGAGACAGATAGAAATGGATGAATTCTAGTGAATTCTTCGGAAATGTTTGTCATTTCCTGGAAAAAAAAAAAGAAGAAGAAGAAGAAGAAAAAGGTTGGCCTCTCCAAACAGTAAACGGTGGGCTCTGCTTTGTGTTTATGCTAAGCAATTGTTCTTTTTCGAAAGACTATTACAAAATTCCTTCTCATCATGATTCCTTTATTCTGCTCCTACTAGGAAAAATCAAAACCAACTAGTGTTAAAAGTGCAATTATATGTATCTCTATAGCTAACTCATCAGACATGGAGCGTGGTTTGTTTCTCCTTTACATATATACTTTTTTTTTTTTCTATCTTCTTTTCCATCTCTTTTCTCTTTAACTTTTTAGTTGTAATGTTATACCCTTTTCTGGGAAGATGACCTTTTAGTCTCCATGTGCCCCCTTCACCATCAACGAAGGTAGTGGATCATCCCACATGAAAGACAAACACCTAAAAAAGTATGATGATATTCTTACCAAGAAATGCAGAATCATGATGACACCCTATAGGTCTTACATAACTTGTCACTCTTTGGCTGCAAAAGCATGGAACTTGTGTGCTATCTTTGTATTTGTAAAGCACTATAGGAAAGTAAAACAAACAAAAAGTGACAAAAAAGAAGCTTGTAAGTGGTAACATGTCACTCAATAGAATAAAGTGGATAAAGGTGCTATATATTTACAACAAAATGAAAAGCTAGCTATATGTAGCTTCTCTTAGAATTGACATATGCTTTTGCAAGGAAGGATCTAAATTAAAGAGGAGGGGATTTGGGGAAGTTCATTTTTTTGCTACTCATAAAACATATAATTAATGGGAAAAAGTTTAAGCCCAACAAACCCTAATCATCGACGGGAGATGACGGGGCCACTTAATTTTGGGCATCTTTTCCCACATACAAAATTTCTCTCTCAAAGCTGAATAGTGATAGCTCGAGAAACAAACCATGTGAGTGGGGAGACTTATCTTTAAATCCAAAAAGAGAAGTTTGCCTGTGCAAAGTCCAAAAGTCAAAGCATTCAAATCCAAAAGATGAAAAGCCCTTACCTTTACAAAAGGAACCACTGGTGCGGTAATATTATGTTGTAGCCTTCATTTCACGTAAGCAGCTATAAAACAAGATAGAAGTATAGCATGGACCCCTGTCCTCTCATAAAATACTTCTTCTTCTTTCTTTTTTGTGAGTCCATCATTACTTCTTCCAATGTAACTAATTATGTTTTTACAGCCTGATCACTTTTTTTTTCTTCTTAACTAACAACTAGATTAAATGCCTGACCATTATTAGTGGTTTATATTTACATATAGATAACTACTACTCAAATTAATCAAGTTTTTGGTGTAGTTGAACCACTAAAACTAGTAGAACATATTACACTAAGCAATGTAATACATCCCTTTCACTTTTGAAATTTATTTTAAAAGATTCATATCAATTCTTGCATCACAATCACTAGGAATCGATCCACTTCCACAAGTAAATAAAACACAGTAAATTGTTGTGAAACGGATCATTAATTAGTTGTAGTACTTCTTCTTTGCGTTATTATAAAGTTTTTGAACCTTTTAGCATCCATTTTTAACTAAAAAATATAATTTTGCGGTTGTCTCTTGTACCCATTTGGAAGATGCACCACATCTTCAACGGAAAAAATAAAAAAGAAAACAGATCAAGATGCTCTGCATAAACTAAAACATTAGTCTCAAACAAATAATAAAAGAAGAAGAAAACTTCAACAAGTCCATGTTTAAGCGTGTAATTACACTAAATAATAGGGTACAATGTAGATTCTATTGTTTTTACTCGTCCAGGCTTATTTAGTAGTAATAAAATTTCCAGATATGATAGCGCATATCGCGATAAAAAAAAGGACGTGATATCTTAATCACTAATTGATTTTTACTTATTGGTAAAAAAAGGTTATGATAGTGCATTATTACAATTATGTTTAAGATAATATTTGACTTCAAACTTTGCATTTTTGAATTATTAAGAAATGTTTTGAGGAGGAAGAGGCCAGAAAATCTCTTATTTATACTAAAATTCAAATAATTATAGTTGTATGGGATAGAGAATTGTACCTCTCAATAAAAAAATTGGTTTGTCTGGAAACCCTGGCCATAATCATCGTTTCATCTGACCACTTTTGTCCTGCTTGGTCTTAGATGTTTGTGTCCAATACCAACTTACAATACAAATTGGGCCTAAACCCTCAAGCGATAACCTTGTTTTAGTGGCGAAAACAAATCATTTAGGGCAGTTTAGAGGCACTTTCAAGAATATTGACCCCTCAATGACCCTTCAAGATCCATTTACGTCAGCCACGATTAACAGTTGTCTATATCCGCCTGTACGTCCTAAAATGGGCCTCTTTGACGACGCAACTTCGAGTTTTGGTAGGAAAGAAATTAGGAACCTTTTTGTTTATTTATTAAATATTTAATCCAACTCTTAATTTTACCACAAATTGTAATAGCCGGTTCTCTAAAGGAAATCTTTTAAAATCAAGACACATGATTCACCCTGTCCATTTTTATTTTCTCTTTCTCATTTGTTCCTCTTTTCCCTCTTTAATATCCTTTTTTCTTGCTAAAATCACCTAAAACTCATTTAAAAGCTTCGGTTGCTTTTTTTGTTTTGTTTTGATAAGATAAACTTTTAAGAGGTTAAAATTAGTAATTAGAGGTTTGTTTACTTTTTCTAAAGAGAAAAACCATGGGAAAAGATAGAAAAGCAAATTACCTCTCTCTCTCTCTTATTTTTTAGAAGATATCTGCTCTTTCTAAATATATTCATATTGTTAGAACATGTTTAGAGAATCTATTGGGTTATCTTTCTATTTAAAGGGTTATGCATAAAATTATAAGTTTAAAATAGAGATTTCGAGATTTTGGATTCTTTGTGTTAAAATGATATTTGAATATAAGTTAGAAGAGTGTAATACTTGAATTAAAAAATATATGAACAGTTTGAAGGAGATTACAATTTTGAGTCTATTGAAAAGGGGCTAGGAGTGGATAAGTCATATGTGATTTTGTTGTCCTTCTTTTAATTTGTGTTTATTCAAAATTTATCACAAGTTAATTGATATTTATGACATTTTAAATTTTCAAAGTGTTGACGTCGACTGCATGAAAGTCAAGAAAGTTGCTATCGATTGCACAAAGTCAGGAAAAGAAAGAAGAATATTGCATGAGGACAACTGTGAATATGCATGAAGAAGAAAAGCAGAAGGCTAGCTATGGATGCACGTATGAAGGGCTTCCTAAATAAGTTTTCATTCAATTATAAGGTTATGAATGTATTTTGGAAATGTGAGGAAGGAGGAAGAATGAATTCTAGCAGAAACGTCTAAGGAAAGTTGTTGCCATATACATGTGTCTTTCTTTGAGTTATGATAAGTGTCTCCTTATTTAAGGAAACTTGTCCTACAAGGAAGCAAGCTACATGTCTTTCCCTTAAATGGTACACTTGCCCTCTTCTTAAGTTGCCATATGTCGTCTTCTTAAGCTGCCATATGTCACTTAATCTCTATGCCAAATATCACTCAATTATGTATGCCAAATGCTACTCATTTTATAGGCTTTGTCATCCTAATTTTCCATGTATCCACTTGTCTTGCCACTTGGCATTTTACCTAGACTAAATGTACATTTTAATTAATCAATTTCTCAATTGTAAAAATAAATTCCAAATTACCAATTATAGTCCATCAATTCTTATCACTGGTAATCCAAAGTACAAGACATTGGAATTGCACATTCATGTCACATTCATTTTAGTTTCATACCTTGAAATATATCAATTGAGTGCAATTTGTCTAAATCACAATTCATATGTATATGCTAATATTATGCATATGAATACAATCATAAAATCATAACACAAATGTACCAAATTCATTCTATATGATGTCACTTATATGACTCAATAGTTTAACACTTTAGATCCTTCAATAATTTAAGAGACAGGATATTACACTCAAAACTCTCATAACTAACCTCATATTTTATTATCTGGGGTTATACATAAATTGAATAATAATACTCAAAGCATAAGCAAGGTCAAGTCTTGTGTGAGCTAAGTATATTAGCCTTCCTACAAGCCTTTAGTATCTTCCTTTATCAAATAGTATTTGGTTCTCTTCTACATATAACTTCAAGCCTTCCTCAATTGGTGTATCAGCTAGTTAACATGCTGACATACTGTTTCTTATAATAAGTGTATTTTCTTTGGGATAGAGAAATTCCTTTCTTTGATCTAGAAACTTCAATCCTAAGAAAATATTTCAATCAACCAAGATTTTTCATTTCAAATTCCCTATATAAGTATTCTTGTAGTGCCTTCCTCTCTTCGAGATCACCTTTTATCACCACTATGTCATCCATATGCATAATAAGAGTAGTGATTTTACCTTGCCTTTTTTAAGAATAAAGTGTGGTCAGAATTGCTTTGATGATATTCGAAAGTAGACTTTGTGAACCTTCCTAACCATGCTTTTGGAGACTGCATCAGCTATATAATAATTTCTTTAGTTTGTAAACCATTCTATTTTACCTTTCTACTACCATACAATCATTAACCACAACAAACTCATCCCCATACAATCATTAATAAAAGTAATAAGCTAACGAGACCCATTAAAGGTTGGAATTTTAGATGGACCCCATATATCAGAGTGAATAACCACAAAGAGCAAGGGACTCTTTTTTAACATTGATGGAAATGAATTTCGATGACATTTTGCAAGTTCACAAACATCATAACAAAATTAGAGACATCAATTTTTTAAACAAATAGGAAATATTTTTTTAGATCCATGCATACCCCAAACATCTATGTCACAAATAGAGTTTAGCTTTATTTTTCTCCACCTTTGAGTCATCCATGACAAAACTTGATGCAACATATTTAAACTCCTTGAAGTTAGGTCCAGATAATATAACTTCCCTCTCTTAACACCACAACCAATCATTTGATTTGTTTAGATTGCTTATAGAGGAAAAAGTTAGGCTCAAAGATTACAATGCAAGATAATGCTATTGTTATTTGAGAAACATACAAGAGGTTATAATCCAAGGATGGAACTACCAAAATAGAATCCAAATTTAGAGTATAACTACCAAAACTGAATCCAAATTTAGAGTATTAGTGAGAGTTAAAGCCCTTCGCCAATAATTAGGGCTTTGTCACCATTGGTAGTAGAAACAAACTTTTGTGAGGACTCTGTGAGTTCAATAACTTCTTTTGAATCAAAGGTCATATGATTTGTAACACCAAAATCAATTATCCATGTATTATTAGAAACAAGTGAAAAAACATTATAAGTCTTACCACCATTATTTGTAGTTGCTACTAAAATATAAGTCTTCTCACTAGTATCATCATTGATTTTGGTCTCGACAACAGAAACAGTTGGAGTTTTCTTGAAATTCTTTTTTTAGGGTGCTTAATTATGGTCACCTCAATCTGGATATCTTATAAGTTCATAACAACAATTTTTAGTATGTCTAGTTTGGTGACAATAAATGCATTTGTATATAGACTTTTCACCACTAACTGTTGTCTTTGATTTGTTTCTACCACCATAGCAACAACTTCAAAAAATCAGTGCATAACATTCTTCCAAAGTCAGAATTGATTCCTTCCTTAGAATCTCTTCATGAACCTGTTCAAAAAATTATCTAAACCTACTAGGAACATATGCACCCTTAGTTGTTCAATCAACTTCCAATATGCTTCATCATCTTTAAGATCCTTTATGACAATTTTGTCCCAGTGATATCATTCTTGAAAGACTTCAGTTAACTCTCCATAGTATTCAGAGAGAGCTCTTCCACTTTGTTTTGTGTTAAGCCTGAAAAACATCACAACTTGGGAGCAGTTGATGCGTGCATTTTTTGATAAGTGCTTCCCTCTCACTAAGACAACAAAGTTTTTTTTAAAGTGAAGTGAAAGGACGACAAAGTTGATACAGGAAATTACACAATTTCAACAAAGTGATGGGGAGTCACTTTATGAAGCATAAGAACGGTATAAGGATTTGAGAAGGAGGTGCCCTCACCATAATCTACCTAAAGAATTCCTTCTACAAACCTTTTACAATGGAGTTACTCCATCCATATAGGGCACCATTGATGCAACATCTGGAGGATCTCTAATGAGAAAGATGGTTGAGGAAGTGGAGGAATTGTTGGAGGAAATGGAAACTAATAGTTGTCTTTGGACAATGGATAGAAGTAGATAATAAAAGACCTTTCACGAGTATAAGGGAGTCATTGTTGCTGACTCGATAACAAAATTTCAAGCCAAAATTGATAGCTTAACAATATGAAAACCTCCTCTTCAGCTCCTATTAAATCAATTCTGTAGAGATGTGAATTATGTGGATAAGATAACCACGATACCATCATCTACTTCTTAACGTAAATAAATGAAACAGAGTAAATCAACTACTTGGGAAAACAATTTGGTCAAGGGAGGGGGGGAACGACCTTTACTCCAACATATATAATCTTAGGTGGAAGAACCACCAAAAATTTTCTTGGTCAAATAATGTAGGAGGTCAATTTTGACTACAAAGCACACCAGGATTTTAACAAGAGGAACCCAACTCTATGGATGCTAAGTTAGAAAAAATATTGGACAAGCTCGGAAGCATAGATGACACTCACAAAAGGTTGAAATGAAGATTTGAACAAGTAATAAAGAACCATACCTCTTCCATCCACAACTTACAAGTTCAAATGAGCCAATTGGCAAATGCATTATCTGCATGAAGTAAGGGCAGCCTCTTGAGCAACACCAAAACAAACCCAAGAGAGCAATTAAAGGCAATCATACTTCAAAGTGGGAAGAAACTAATACAACCTGTAGAGACCAAAGCTACACCCTACCTTATAGAGAAGGAGCAAGAAAAGAAGAAGGATTTGGACATGAACGAATACCCTCCTTATGTTGCCCCTCCTCCATCCACCCAAGATCCCATATCGTCAGTGATTGCAAAAGAACAAATTGGATGCACAATTTGCGAAGTTCGTGGAGAAATTAAAGACCTTGCAAATTAGTCTTTCTTTTGTTGACGCATTGGAACATATGCCCAAGTATGCCAAATTTCCAAAGGATTTATTATCAAAGAAGCGCACTTGTGAATAGAACCAAACAGTGGCATTAACTAGTAGCTATAGTTCTATAATCACCAGTCATATGTTTTCCAAGCTGAGGGATCCATGGGGTTTCACAATACCTTATGTGGTTGGCGAATTTGAATTCACAAAGTGCTTATATGATTTAGGAATAAACATCAATCTTATGTTGTTGATATTCAAAAAATTGGGGCTTAGTGAGGTTAATCCAATTTCGATGCTAATTCAGTTGGATGATTAATCAATTAAGAAACTGTTTAAAGTGGTGGAAGATATGTTAATGCAAGTGGAAAAGTTCATTATCTCTGTGGACTCTGTTGTTCTTGATTTTAAAGAGGATAAGAATTGTCGATTAATTCTTAGAAGACCTTTCATGAACACATAAAGAGCATTAATCGATGTTCATGAAGGTAAATTGACACTTCGAATTGGTGAAGATCAAGTGGAGTTTAACATAAACAAATCCTTAAAGAATTCTAAAGAAAGCAGCGCTTACCTGAAGATTGACACTATGGATGAAAGTATTCAAAAGTAAGTAGAGAACTATTTTGAAGAGGTTAAATAAGTAAAAGTTGACACACCCAATGATGCTGAGAAGGCAAATGAAGCTAAGATTGAGGAAGATGTTGAGATGGAGGAGTTCGGTGTTTAGACTCATCAAGAAATATTAGTACAAGCTGAAGCACTCGTACCACCCTCTATAGAGAAACCGCCAACTCTAGAGCTTAAACCTTTACCCACACATCTCAAATATGCCTTTCTTGGTGAAGGTCAAACTTTAATCATCATCATTTCCAATCAATTGGATAGGGAATAAAAGATTAGGGTGGTAGAAATTGTTAAAAAGTAGATGAAGGCTATAGGATGGCAAATATCTAACATTCGAGGTATAGCCCAAATATTTGTATGCATAGAATAAATCTTGAAGAAGGGAGCAAAGCGGTGAGGGAATGTCAACATAGGTTGAACCCTCATCTGAAAGAAGTGGTCAAGAAGGAAGTAGTGAAGCTCTTATAAGTAAGTATCATATACCTCATATCCAATAGCAAATGGGTTAGCTCGGTACAATGTGTACCAAAGAAGGGCAGAATGACCGTTATAAAGAGTGAAAGTTGGGAGTTGATTTCAATAAGAAAAGTCACGAGATGGAAAGTTTGCATACATTATCGAAAAATTAATAAGGTGACTAAAAAGGATCACTTTCCTCTCCCCTTTGTAGATCAAATGATCGAGAGAGTGGTTGGTTACAAATTCTATTGCTTCCTACAAGGTTACTCAGGATATAACCAGATATTCATCTATCCTGAAGACCAAGAAAATATCACTTTTATGTGCCCTTATGGTACATTTATGTATAGAAGAATGCCTTTTGGGTTATGCAATGCCCCAGCTACATTTCAGAGGTACATGATATTTATCTTTGCAGATATGATCGAGGACATAATGTAAGTTTTTATGGACGATTTCTCAGTCCTTATAGACTCTTTTAAGTGGTGTCTGACTAATTTAGACAATGTACTCCAAAGATGTGAAGAATGACAACTAGTGCTAAATTGGGAGAAGTGCCACTTCATGGTGCATGAGGGAGTAGTGCTTGGACATAAAATATCCCACTAAGGAATTGAAGTGGAAAGAGCGAAGACGGAGATCATAGAGAAGCTTCTACCACCCATCAATGTTAATGGTGTGAGAGCATTGCTAGATCATGCAGGATTTTATCATCGCTTAATCAAGGACTTCTCATAGATAGCAAGGCCTCTAATGAACTTATTAGTTAAGGATGAGCCTTTTTGTTTTGATGGTAATTGTTTATTTTCATTTGATCAATTAAAGAAGGCACCAAAATTGGCACCGATCTTAATGTCACCAGATTGGACACTCCCATTCAAAGTCATGTGTGTTGGGACCCGTTTCCGAATCCCAACCTCTTAACAAAACCATAACCATAATCACTTCACTGTCTTAACACAAATCAAATCGGAAGGCATATGACGGAGAAACAAACTGAAGATATCGAATCAACGAATCGAACCGGACTCA
>JANKYE010000009.1:22354643-22368765 GCA_032467995.1 Erythroxylum dillonii | reverse complement strand
ATGGATTCATCGTCAGGGTGGGCAATAACAAGCAGCACATTTTTGTTGATGAGAGCTCCACCTGATATTGAAGAGGATGTCCAATCAGAAAAAAAAAAAAAAAAAAGAAGCAACACAAACAATGAGAATTTTATTCACCTTTATTGATTGATGTGTGGAGAATTTTACACAATGAAGCAATCCAGAGTACAATTAGGGAAACAACAACCGCAAACCACTCCATTCAGTACTGAAAAGACCTGCTCGATTATTAACACGTGCCTGACAAAAAGTTGAAAATTCCTTAACTGATAATGGAAATCAACCAAGTCCAAGCGAAGAAAGACTAAGACATGCAACTGTTGACTGTTCCAGACAGGGTTTATAGTGGAAACACTGTTCAACCACTAGCGACATGGTTCGATGCTTTTTGTTTTTTTTTCCTGGGATAATACCTGGAAGTGGCTTCCATGTTTTGCTACCCTGGACATTTCTTCCATGTTACTGTTGACTTTGGGTCCCCCACTCTCATTCTCTGGGAATAAGCTTGTGGCTGAAATTGAATATTGTATCTTTACTCCCATTATTATTTGGTTTTGGCAATGGTGATCAATGGAAGAAATCGCGGAAGCACATTTCTTGTCGAGTATAAAACTGCATTCTTCATAGTAGTAACTGATTTCATAGATGTGGTATATTAGACAACATCCATTACACATATACCCATCGCCAGATTCTGGTCCTATGATAGTGAAAGGGTTCTGTTCACGAAGAAGTGTTTTGTTTGGAAAGACTAATTTGCGCACTGTTTATGTAACTTAATACAACAATATTAGCAACATAGCCCGGACAACAGTCTATTGATTTTTCACATAGATAACATGAGATGTCAACCAAACCTTCTTCGGAATATTTCAAAAGATAAACAGAGCAGCTTCAACCTCAAATTTCTAGGAGAATCAAAAGTTGATTTTGTATAGAAAACGTTGACACGTATCATTTGTCAACACATTTCACCACAACAATACACATTCCAAAGACCTAAAACAAGTAAAAATCATATCTTTAAAGAGAAAATGAAAAAGGCTCACCTTACCTTCTCATCGAGATGGATAAGCTCATCAGAAGAGACACCTTCAGGGAGATACAGTACAAACAGAAATGTCCAAGAGAATTGAACAGAAAAACACGCAAATCAAAAGGTAATAAGAGCAAAAAGAAAGAAGCTTGTAGGTAGGGTTTTTTAATTTTTAGGCCACCACGAAAGAATCAAGGCCAGCGCAATGGGAGCAGAAAAAATGGACGAAAGCAGAAGAAAGACAATGCAGAGAGAGTCTCCGGTTGGTAAGATCACGTCAGGTCATCAACCCAACCCAATCCATACAGAAAACTTTTAAAATATAGGACCAACCCAAACTGACATAACTTCGAATTACATCTTGTTCCTTTCAGATCAGAGTTTTTTGCCAGGGGCATATGAGAGAGTCTCGCAGGCCAGCTGAATCTAACGAGTACATATATTAAAATAATAAATTTTTGTATTTAATGTTAGTAATTTTCTTAAGTAGGATAACGATTATACGAATCAAATTTGATCTTGTTAAAGGCAATAAAGTAACCGAATAAATGATCTGATTTAATAAGCTGAAGTCTAGTGAAAAAATAGATTATAATTAGTGTGGATCGGATATGCATTGGGTTGGTGACGGAAAGGCCAAATACAGTTACTAAATATAGTTGTTAAGGTCTCCTATTTCTGCCTAAGTAACTCATAAACGTGTAGATTTTCTGATCTGTTAAGAGATTCACCTGTTGAGAAAGATGCAAAAAGATGTTAACAATATCAAATTAATTAACTTTCGTAAAAATTGTTGAGAAAGTTCGAAGGTTTCATCATCAAAAAACTTGTTTAAAGTTATGAAAAGCAAAGCAGGTATTTCCCACATTTTTTCATTTATTTACTTTCACGTTTGATCATAAGCAAGTAATAAAGGCTCTTGTTACACATTAAACGTGATATCAGAGCAGTTACGTGATTAGGTGAATTAAAACAAAGTTTTTTGGACTTTCTCCATAAGGATATCAGAGAAATCAATCAATTTTTATGTTTTAAGTTGCTTATTATTACATGTATGATGATAAACATGCCTGGCATTAAAAAACGAGTTTAAAATGATCTTTCGGAGGTGAAAAAGTTGCCTAAAAGTCATCGAAAATCACCAATTTCCAGCGATTATAGGGAGAGAGAGAAGATCGTCAGAGGAGTGTAGCATAGGGGTGTAAGGCATTTGTGACAAAGCATGTCAGTGCATGTATGGCACGTGGAACACACGCGCCTGATGCATCTAGAAATGCATCAGGTGTGGCGTGTTCGTTGCATGCACCTTCTAGTCATGATGTGCTGATGTCATATTAACATCAATGCTACAATAACAAAAATAAAACTCTAATTTTCATAATTCAAAATTGGTATGTAGGGTTATTGTGGGTCAATTTCAGGATCATGTGAATTCATAAAGTGATTTTTTTTTAATTTTTCTAGATTTATTACATTAGTAATAAATAAGGTTTAAATTTAGGAAAACCAAATAAAGGTTATTAAATTTATTTTTGAGTGAATTTTCATGCTCTAGACTTAAAATAAAAGAGGTATATGTGATTTTGGTATCTCATCTGGTGCATTTATTATTTGATATTGCATGATTATCACTATGATTGAGATTTTTCTTGTGATGAATTCTCAAATAAAGTATATTGATAATATTTTCAGCACTAATATGTGATGATAAGAATGTGCATAAGGCTTTTGCATTTATTGATGGTACACTATCACATATTATATGCCTATATAGTACAAATAGAAATGGCCAATAGACAAAGAATGTTATAGTTTTGTCATTGATGCTTCTGTTGTACAATTATCTTTCGATGTAAAACATATTGATAATACCTTCTTGTCATATGGATTGTATAGAATGTGTCTTTCCCCTCATGAGATGTATCCTTCTTCATATATTGCTAAATAGGTTACTAGAAAGAGAACCCTAGTAAAGGATAAGTCATAAATGTTGTGGCATAAAAGGTTGGGTCATAATTTCAGAGATAGAGTTGAGAGATCGATTAAGAAAAACAATCTCCCAGCTTTAAATTTCGATTGTAATATCCTGCCTCCTAAAATTGTTAAGAGAATAAACTATTAGATTCAGTCACACGAGTTATTTCATTTAAGAATTTATGAGATTTATTTCATTCACATGCATAATATTCGTATACACATATGAATCATGATTTAGAAAACATTGCAAGATAGTATATGCACTCAATTGTCATGTTTCGGGGTATGAAAAGTTTTTACTGATCATGATGTAATTATGTGTTGATTTTGTCTTAAATTTTGTTTTAATGGACTATAATTATTAAATTGGGAATTTATCATTACAATTGAGTAAATGATGAGGTGATATGTGCATCTAGTCTAAGAAAAATGTTAAAGAGCAAGACAAATTAATACATGTGAATTTAGGTTTATTAGGCCTATGAAATGAGACATGTGGAACTGGAAATAAGTGACAAATGGCTCAGTTAATTGAATGACAAGTGGCTTGAGTATATGAAGGACAAGTGGCCCTTTAAATTTGTGACAAATGGCACTTTAGACTTGTGACATGTGGAGCTTTGGAATGGTGGCATGTGTAGCTTTACAAATGATAACTTATGTAGCCTTATAATTGGTGACATGTGTGGCCTTACAAGTAGTGACATATGTAGGCTTAAATGAGTGACATGTGAAGCCTAAAGTAAGTGACACATAGAGCAACAGAATAGTGATAAATGGATCAGTAGAAGGATAACATATGTACCCATAGAAGGCTGACACATGAACCAATAGAATAGTGATATATAGACCAATAGAAGGATAACATATGTACCAATAGAAGGGTAACACATGAACCAATGGAATAGAAACACATGGATTAGTTTGACCTTCTTGAATTATCTAGAAAAAGAAAAGGATGAAAAAGGCAATAGAAGTTAGAGTGGAGGTCGACCATAAGGTTAAAAGAGAGAGAAAAACGAAAATGAAAAGAGAACGAAAGAAAAAGGGGAAGAAAAGAAGACAAGGAAAGAAGTTATCAAAGTAAGTTGAGATATTTTTTATCTATCTTTCATAGCCTTAGAGCAATGAAAGTTGTAGATATAGGTCTTAACTTGACCTCTGTGAAAGTGGCTTGACAAAATAGTGGCTAGAACTCGAGTTATACTTATGTCCCTTATATTGCCTGTGATAGACCCCTATGCAAGAACTTTGTATTATTTCCTGATTTTTGAGGACCTTAGAGTCCGAATTAGTGAAAGTATAAAACATGAAAAATGATTATTGATGTCTTATTAATTTTTCTGTGAAACAGTTTGGATAGGATATGTCTTTATAATGATTTATTGAAGGTTGAGTATTGGTTGTTAGTTTGTTTCTTACCAAAAATAATACAGAATTTGAATGGAGATTATATTTTAAAAGGAGATCTTGTTTATGTAATTTCTAGATATATTAAGACTAACGGAAGTCTAGTTTCAGGGGGCATAAGAAGCATGGCATTTGGATCTTTGTAGAGAGAGTTATGATTAAAAGAAGACAACTTATTCATAAAGTACAATAGGAAGAAAAGGATGTAAACATTGCATATAAGGTTAGGTTAGCTTGATGGTTGAGGAGATATTGAGCTGAATTAGTAAGTGAATTATTGACCTATTGACATATGTTAGAATAACATTAATGATGATTGATTAGGGATGAATTTGGTTGTGGTGTTGGTATTGAATGTGTGTTGGGAATTTAATGAATAGATTGGTTATGATCTGTTTTGGTTTTGATGCGTGAAAGACCATAATTTATAAACTGCCAAATGAATGATTTGAATTGGAATTAGAGATGAGTTGATGAGGAATTGAAACATCTTTAAGATATAATTGAGGTATAATTGATGAACTATCTTGAAGGTGTCAAAATTCGAAAGAAAAGTGGAAGGAAAATGAAGGTGAACTTTCGGTTCACCCATCCCACGATCGTGGGAATTGTATTGGTTCCTTCCTATAATCGTGGAAATGTTTGGCAATGAGAAAGAATTGTTTTTTATGTTCTGGTTGAATCATATAAGAATAAGGCACTATATGTAGGTGTATTTGGACTTGATTTAGGCTTAAAATGAACTTAGTTTGATGATGAATCGATTGGTTAAGTGTTTGATGAGTTTAGATGATTAATTGATGTTATAATTTAAGGAATGGATTGTTTGATATCAATGCATATGAATTTGGGAAGTATGAGTTATTAATGGTATAAAGATGTTCCCATGAATGCCAATGTGATTCAAAGGATGTGAATAATGTGAATTATCTATAAATGAATGAGAATTGGGATATGTGAATATAAAGCATTAAAAAAGGATTGGTGATCGTATGATTGATGAATGATTAAGACTTGTGAATAAGGATACATACCCAGAATAGTCAATTGAGCATGCATTGAACATGACACATATACATGTGCATAGATGAATAATTATGTGATTGATCAACTTAGTAATATGTGAATTATGTGTTTATTACATGACAATAGAAGAACAAATACATTGACAGCATCCAAACAATGTCAGATCATCAAGGCAATAGCTTACTGGAGCATACTGTGAGTCAACCTAGATTTGTAAACTCGATTATATGTGTGTTTTTGTATAAGTTATATATGTAGTGAGTTAACCTAGATGTTTTCTCACTATGATTGAATTATTTTGATTATTGTCGATTACTAAACTGTTACTAATTGATTGTGATAATTTTAGACCATCAATTATCTAAGGAGATCATTATTTGAGACTGTATAGGAAGTGCATATTGATTATATGTGAATGTGGAAAAAATGTGTACTCAACTAAATGTTGAATGCCAAACTCCGATTCGATAATTGTGATAAATGACTGTGCACACTGAATGAAAGTGATTGATAGCACATTATGAGAAATGATGCATTTCATAACATTGATGTGCATGATTAGATAAAGGAGTTGTGATCAGAGTAACCAACGTGAAAAAGAGCTTAAAGCTCAGAAATGTGCTCACAGAGCCACAGACTAAATGATTAATGAGCCTGGTATCCACAATAGGTACAGGACAATATTCAAAATGAGCCTGGTATCCACAATAAATATGGGACAATTAAATAAACGCTCGATTAGAACAAAATAAAAAAAGAAAGTGGAGTCTCATGTACATTTGCATCCATAACTTTACATGTACCATGTAAATATTTTCCAAATAACTTAATTGAGTGGATATAATGATATGTTATGTTTGTGTACATGTGGATGAGATGAAATGAATGATTAGATTATCCTAAAATGATTATATGAAATGTTTGTATTCATAATAAACTTGTTGAAATATGATGAATATTGTAATAAAGTATTAAATTCTAAACAATATGATTTATAGGATTTGATTCTGAATGACGTGAGATACTGATTGAACTATGTTATATACTTGTGATGTTTATGTTTGTTTGAGTGAGCACATCGATGATGATTCACTCACTGAATTCGCAAACTCATCAAAATTGCAACATTGATTTTCAGGTTTAGAGAAGACCTAGCTAGTTTAGTTGAAGTAATTTCTACATTTAGATATAGGTCAGTGTCGGGATCAATTGTACTTGTAAATGTCTTAGTTATGTTATATCAAGGATTATATCCCTTAACTGTTGTATATTATATATGTGAATTTTGGAAATGTAAAGAGATTTGAGACTATATATGTTTGTGAATAAAAATGGAACAACATGATTATTGGAATGTTTATGTTACGTGCAACAGAATAAAATGTAAAATGAATTGATTTAACCATCTTAACATGCTATTTTCGTAGAGTATGTTCTCGAATATCCTTCGGCATGTCGGGTATATGTTATATGGGAGTGGTATGTTACATCGATGATCTGGAAACATATGTTGACTGTTGCAATGGTAAGTTAACCAAAATAAAGAAAAAAGGGTTCACTCATGCTTTGGGTTTATTAGACCTCATATATATAGATATATGTGGACGTTATAAAATTACCTCGTTTAATTCAAGATATTTTTTACATTCATTGATGACTATTCATGTTATGGTTATGTGTTCTTGTTTAAAAAAAGTCTAAAGTTTTTTAGAAATTCAAGGTCTTTAAGGTTGAAATTAAAAACCCATTAGGAAGAACCATCAAGATTATTATATCTGATTGTGGAAGAGAATATTATGGCAAACATAGGGTTTCAGGACAAGAAAAGGGCCCATTTGTCAAATATATGGAATCATGTAGAATAGTGGCTCAGTTCACTATACTAAGTAGTCTTGAGCAAAATGGTGTGGCTAAAAGGCGTATTCTACATGATTCTATATTGAAGATGCCTTTTGAAATCTAAAAAGGATAGAAGCCTAGCCTTGTCCATATTCATGTTTGGGGTTGCCCTATTAAGGTACGTTTATATAATCCTTATGAAGATAAATTGCATTCTCATTTCACTTGTTGCAATTTTGTTGGATATCTTGACCACTCTAAGGGATACATATTTTACTGTAGAGAAGGAAAGTCTAGAATTGTAGAATCACAAACAACTAAGTTTCTGGAATATGATGCCTATGATAAGGGTAGTCCTTCCCGCCTTTCAGATGATAGTAGGACTGATACTACAGTTATTTCGTATCCATCACTTATATAGTCAGAACTAGTGGATCAAGGTCTTAGTACTATACTGGTATAGGAACAAGAATCCATAATTGTACAAAATGAGGTTCCTGATGTACTAGAATCAGTTTAATTAAGAAGATCCATTAAAGTGAGAAGACCTGCTATTTTATCTTATTACATAATTTATTTAGGTGAACAAGACTATGATATTGGACATGTTATCGGTTCAATTACCTTTTCAGAAGTTGTTTCTAGGCCTCATGCATTTTTGTGATGGAATGCAATGAAGGATGAGATGCAATCCATAAAGCATAATAAGTTATGAGAGCTTGTTGATCTACCTCAGAATTGCAAACCTATAAGTTGTAAATGGCTTTTCAAGACCAAAAAGGACTCTCTAATTAAAGTTGAGCAGTTTATGCTCGATAAGTTGCCAAAGGGTTCACTCAGAAAGAATGGATTGACATTAATGTTACCTTTTCTCCAATATTGTCTAAGGATGCATCCGAAGTGATTATGGCAATAGTAGCTCATTAAAATATGGAGCTACATCATATGGATGTTAAAATCACTTTCCTGAACAGGGAGTTTTGTGAAGAGGTCTATATGGAACAACCTGAAGGATTTCAGGATCAAGAAAAACCTAACAAGGTTTGCAAACTAAGAAAATCAATATATAGTTTGAAATAAGCTTTTAAACAGTGATACCTTAAATTTGATGAGGTTGTTACTATTTTGGCTTTGTGGAAAATAAAGTTGAAAGATGTTTATATTATAAGGTTAGGGGGAGCAAAGTTGTCTTTCTACTTTTATATCTAGATGATATCTTGCTCGCATCAAATAACTTGACCATGCTACATAAAATTAAGCAACTTTTGGCCAAGTATTTTGACATGAAGGACCTTGGAGAAGTATCTTTTGTTGTAGTTATTTAGATTCACCTAGACAAATCTCGAAACTCATTAGGCCTCTAACAGAAAGTATACATTGAGCGAGTGCTACAAAGGTTTAATATAGCAGATTGTAAACTAGTTATAGAACCTATCTCTCATGGTAAAAGATTATCTTTGACACAATGTCCAAAGATTGATATAGACTAACAGGCTATACAGAATGTGCCTGATCCTAGTGTGGTTGGTAGGCTAATGTATGCCCAAGTGTGCACTAGATTGGACGTTGCATTTGTTGTTGGATTGTCGGGTAGCTATCTGGCTAACCCAAGAATAGGCCACTGAAACGTAGTTAAACGAGTGTTTAGATATTTAAAGTGAACTAACAATTATATGTTGACATTTAGAAAGACCAACAATCTAAACCTCATGGGATATACAGATTCAAACTTTGTTATATGTCTAGATGACAAAAAATCCACATAAGGGTATATCATTATAATAGTAGATGGTGCAGTATCATGGAAAAGTTTTAAGCAGACATTAGTGACTTCCTCGACTATGCATGCAGAGTTTGTGATATGTTATGGGACTACTACACATGCAGTTTGGCTTAGGAACTTGATTTATGAATTGTCTGTGGTTGATTCAGTGGCTAGACCCATTCAATTATATTGTGATAATCTTTCTACTATGTTGTTCAGTAACAACAGTAAGAACATCACAGGGTCTAAGCATTTGGAGGTCAAGTATTTAACCATAAAGGAATTGATACAGAAAGGTGACACTGAAATGGAGCATTTGAGGACTAAGGCTATGCTTACTAATCCTTTAACCAAAAAACTTGTCCCACTTGTTTTTAAGAAACATGTATACAGTATGAGTTTATTAAAGTCCTTAGACACTGTTAGTAAGGGTTTACTCTATTTTTTTAAGTAACAACGATAATGATATTACCAAAACAAACATAAGTATACATACTAATGGCAGTGAAAGAATGAAGCCACCTAAATAGGTAGGGTTCCTCATTCCCTTCACTCCAATGAATCTAGTTACATAAATTCTAAAAGAAAACACTATCAGACTTACTTTTTTTTACCTTAATAGTTTAAATTTTACATCTAACAAGCAATTTAATCTCTTTAGCGATGTTGTTATTACATATAAATCTTTTCCTGAAATGAGCATAATTTCGTTCCTGCCAGACAAAATAAATCATAACACATAAGCTAGCAGCCAGAATATACTTGATAGCTCTTGAGTTCTTGCATCTATCAATCTAGTGAAAGCAGCTTTGAAGTGTTCACTAATTGGAATGCTAACCAATCCATCTTTTAATAACCAACAAGATATCATGTGATCTATGATAAATGAAGAAAAGATGAGCAATGGTTTCATAATCATAATCGCACAAATGACACTTTATAGTGCCTTATAGGAAACCAAGATGGTGCATTCTGTCTTTTGTTAGCAGGTTATTAGTAGCTACAAGTTAGACAATAAAACAATGTTTAGGCACATTTAATCTACCCTATATAATTTTTGCATATCTACATTTTTGAGTTGTTCCCATTACTAGATCATAACCATAAGATGTAGTATAAATAGTACTACTACCTGTCCACGTCCCACCACTGTTGTAAGCACATCGAAATTTCTCTTTTACCTTATTAAGCTTAGCCCAGTACCAACTGCAGTCCATCTTAGGCTTATAAGACTAGAAATATGTTCCTTTAAGATAAATTTCATTCACCCATTTCACCCAAAGAATATCCTATTTTGTAGACACAAACTAGATATGTTTACCAAGTAGAGCCAGATTCATAGTCTTGCATTCCTTAAAGTTAAGTCTACCCTGAGTTTTAGGTATTCAAACATCATCCCAAATAATCAAACCAGTTTTTCTTTTTTTTTCACAGGTTCCCCACAAAAAATGCCAACAATTTGCTTAATCACACTTGAAGGGAGAATGAAGATACCAGCCTAATAAGTGTTAAAGGATAACAGTATTGAATTAATCAATTATACTTTTCCAGCATAAGATAGATTCCTAGAAGCTCGGGCTTGAATCCTTTTGGTAATCTTCTTAACTAATATGCAACAGTTAGCTTTGGTTCATTTTGTAGGAGATAGGGGTACACTCAGATATTTAAGAGGAAAAGAATCCTGATAGAAACTAGTAAGCATAAGGATCTACCATTTGCACTCAACAGAAACATCAACCATATAAACATTTGATTTAGTCTTATTGGCACACAAGCCAGTAACAATAGAAAAATAATCAAATCGTTGCATGCTTCTATAAACTGAAGCAGTATTATCCCTGTTGAAAATCATCAAATCATCGGCAAAACAAATGTGGGTGAGAGAGAGGTTTTTACACATAGAGTGAAACCTGAAGTCTTCCAAATGACTGACGATCTTTAAAATTCGAGACAAAAATGCCATTACCAAGATAAAAAGAAGAGGGGAGACAGGATCACCCTGTCTAATACCCTTTTTCCCCTCAAAATACCATAAGAAGAACCATTCACAACAATGGTATAATTGGTGGACTTAACACATAACAAGATCCATCTGATAAACTTTTGAAGAAACAATACCCAACAAGCATCTCCTCAATAAAGTCCCAATGCACTATGTCATAGCCTTCCTCAAATCAATCTTTATAAGACATCGAGAAGAAGTTGATTTTTGTTATAAAGTCTAATCAAATCCTGACAAATTAGGATATTATGCATCATACTTTTATTCTCCACAAAAGCACCCTGGTTCTAAGAGACAAGTTCAAGCATGACAAACCACAATCTATCATAAAGAACCTTAGAGATACATTTATAAAAAAAAGTACAACAAGCAATAGGAGAAAATCTGAAGCAAAACTAGGATTATCTACTTTAGGAATTAAAGTAAGACAAGTACTGTTGAAATACTTAAACATGTTACTAGAGTTAAAAAAAAACTTTTGAGCAGCCTCATTAATATCTTTACCAATAATATTCCAAGCATCTATGAAGAAACCACTGGTGAAGCCATTAGAACCTAGGCTTTCACTTCCGTCAATAGAAAAAATAGCTTGCTTGATTTTTGCAGGAGAAATAGGGGCAATCAACTTCAATTGTTGTTCAGGAGACAACACAAGCCCAGCTTTGAAGAAAAAAGCATCTATTGACTTCTTATAAGTCTCAGCAACACTCAACATACTCTTGTAAAAATTTAAAAGTTTAGAGACAATCTCATCAGGCTCATTAATTTCAGCATCACAAGAGGTTTTAATGTTATAAATTCGATTAAGCTACTCCTAGTCTTCATGATTGCTTTCAAAAAAGTAGTGTTTTGTCCATTTCATTTTACTCTTTTGTTGAAAAATATATTCTACATCTTAGTTAATCTAAATGAACCTCTGCCTATCATATCTTTCTGCAATTTGAAGAAAAACATTATCAGGATTGTTTTTAGCAGCTTTTTGAGCGAAAAGCATAAAAGATCTAGCATGTTGCTTTGAATACAATCTTTGAAAAATTATTATGCTTTCCCCATATATTTTGATATTTGAAAGGTGTTTTGCTAGGCTTGAAAGCAGTGTCAAGACATTATTAAAATATCCACCAAATTAACCAAGGCAAAGGATAATAATTAGCCACAGCTTCTATATCATTCCAAAGTTGAATTCTCTCCTCTTTGTCATTAAAGTCATAGAAAAAAAGACATAGAATTGTTTGTTATCTTCCTTTCATTTCATTTTGCAAGACATAATTTAAGCAGATGAACTAACAATATCTACATCAAAGCAAGAAAGATTCCAAGAAACCAAAATTCTACCATTATGATGATATGGTGATTTATAAAATGTTGTCAAACCTGTAAGACATGAGCAATAGTTTTGTCAAATTAACTATTTTTTATTTTTATTTCAAGCATACCAATAAGACCTATTTTATTGAGTTTGAAGTAAAGAGAAACATCTTTCTACTTATTTAGGCCATTAATGCCACGAACATTTCAAAACATGATTTTATCCATGCCCCAAAGGGGGTTTCTCTGGTACTCCATCATTTGCATTCAATAGAGGATTAACCACAATGTGAATGGGGGTCGTTTCCCTTCCAATCTTAGTAGCAGCATAAGTAGGAGTCCTAGGTGAGAAATCCCACATCAGTTGGAGAGGAGAAAAAAGTACGCCTTATAAGGGTATGGGTACCTCTCCACCAAAGATGCGCTTTCCTAAGAAGTGGAAGAGCAAAATCTTGAGGAGTTTGGCTCGAGGAGCAACCCAAAGTGGACAATATCTGTGGGCGATTGGTCTGGGCTATTACACTAGGTCTTTTCCTAGTGGAGCTTGAGCCAACATTATGGAGAACAAGAGCTAGAACATTAGCCTGCATCACTGGCTCATCCCTGTTTATGGCTATACTAACCTGCTCAAGCTCTTTTTCAATCTGAGCCAACTTTGGCTTCCATTCCTTCCTGCCAAGCTTCTTCCTGCAGCTAGTCAGATCATGTCCATACCCTTTACAATGGTTACATACAGTAGGCTTCCATTCATATTGAATTGCTTGTTCCATAACAATCCCCGTAATATTCCTATGATAAACAATTTCAGGCATCTCTTTACCAACTTCAACTTCAACCAAGATACAAGCAAAATTAGCCTATTCTTTTAGTTGTGTATTCTTATTAGACATTAAAGGAATCCCAATGAGGCTTCCAATCTTACTCAATCTAGCGAGGGTCTAATATTTAACATCAAGTATAGGCAACCTAATCCATAATGGTATTGTGGGTAATGATTCCTTAAACATATCAAAATCTTCAGTCCATGGCTGGATAATAAAAGGTTTTTTTATCAAACTGATAAATACCAATTTGTTGCACCTCATCCCTGCTTTCCATTGAGTCAAATCTCACCAACGTAATACCATTTTTCATAGTAACTATTTTATTGATATTGAAACCAGCCCAAATATGTTGAATAAACCCATTCAGAATAGTTGGAGGAGGTTTGGCACCCATTACATAACAAATCATAGCCTGATTCCAATAATCAATCTCAGACTTAATGTCATGATACCAAGATTAGTACCATCATGAAAAAAAGGTTGGACAAAATTAAGCTTAAATCTAGCATTCCACAATTTAGAGATATCAAAAGAATCCCAAATTGATCAATAATCATTTATTTCAGTAGCACTTGGATGGTCTAGTTTTGGATCACTCCGATCTTCCCAAGAAACCCTTTGGACAACATCATTGTTCACAATAGATTTTATCATATTCAACCATTGATTGAGTTGTTCTCGCATCTTGTCAATATCACGAGCTCCTTCATTCATAGTAATATTCATAGTAGTGTGAGTCTCAGAAGAAACCATTTCAATAGGAAGATTCTTAGTAACCCTTGAAATGAATCACAAATTAGTAACGATAAACAATATACAAGAAGGGGGGTTGAATTGTATTATCTTATTCCAAAAAAAAACTTTTAGTATACAAGTTAATCAGATCAGAATTACTATGGCTTTCTTTTGAAAAA
>JANKYE010000009.1:22341947-22352680 GCA_032467995.1 Erythroxylum dillonii | reverse complement strand
AAAACGTAAAGTCAATTTTCTGACTTAACATTCTCCCCCTTTTTGATGATAACAAATACGTATTACAACATGAAAATGAAAAAACATTTCTGATATTTTAAATAATTCAAAATATTTAATTTATATTAATTATAAATTTACTGAATAATTAAGGGTTAATTATCAAAAATTCTCAAATTTTACCCATAATGCTAAAATACCCTAACTTTCAATTTGTTACAAAAATATTCATACATTAAGTTTCTTGTTAACATTGTTGATGTGACAAACTATGTCAGATTTTTTTAACAAGTCATATGTCTGACACGTGTTCTTGTTTTTTTCATCTTATTTCTTTAAAAATGAATTACATCCAAAAAACAAAAAATTAAAACCAATCCTCATTTACGTCTGTTTTCTTTTGTTCTTGATGGTATAAAAGTCTCCTGTATAGTTTCCATTGTGTATAGAGTGTCGCTATCTTTGGCATGTCTCTGGAGAGTTGCTATCTCTTTTGATTGGGAGTGTCACTGTCTCCTGTGATTGGGAGTGTCATTGTGGCACTTTTTGGGAAGTAAGTCATGTATCCCTAGGCTAATGTGTTTGAGAAACAATTTAGCATTATTAAGCTTGGTTTTTTGATCATTCATCAATATTCTCATTCTTATGGCACCCTGATAAAGAAACAAGGAAATTATCAAATGTTCTTCCGAGTTAGATCATTCATCATTAACATCCCCAGATATTGCAATTGAAGTTAGAACCTTGACTAAGATTTAATGAATTTCAACTATATCCATATTGTTGGTTCATCATTTTTATACAATAGACAAGAAAGCTAATGTTAGCAAGAGCAATTGTTGATTAAAGTCCAATGGAAAACTAATATTATATTTGTGTTGAATAGGAAGACTTATGACTCTTTTCTTTAGCATATTAGTGAAGCAATTTATATATTTGGAAGTCTATTAAGGAGAGAGTGAGGAAGAGGGTGGTACAGTCTACAAAGCTAAGACCATATCAATTGAAATAATATTCCTTTATGGCATATATCTTGATACATCTATGGAGTTGAGAAATTCAACCCCATGATAAACATGCAAATAGAACTAAAAGTCACCCTACTATAAAGATACAAAGATTATCTTGTAGAATTGAAACTAGAATAATTAGTAATATTGTTGCTAAGGTTTTGGACAAAACAGGAAAGCATATTTGGGCTATAATGTTTATCTAGAAGGATCAGTTAATTGGAAAATTTTTCGTTGGAATTGGAGTTGGAGTTGAGGTGATGAATATTGTTAACTTCGGAGTTAGCATTAGAGAACTTATGTTTCAAGTCATAGTGTTTGATTCTCTTAACTGAGAAGTTGTGCTTTCTTCCTTAGCCTCTCATTCTCTTTTATGAAGTTTGGGAATTTTTTTAAAATTAACCCTTTATTTATCATATTAATTATGCAAATCCATATTTTCATATTAAGGAGATCATAAAATATGTATTTTTTTATTTGTAACACAACCTTCTTCACCTTATTTTTTTCCCTTTTCTCCTTAATTTTCCTTTAAAATTGGCAGTTAAGAAAATAAGAACATCTCACACTGCTAATGGGGTTTAACTTATAAATTCCAACATTTTTAATAATCAGAAGACGTGGTTCAATTCATTAAAAGATGATATCTAACTTCAATATAGAAATAACAACTTTATAATTAAAAAGTTCTCAATATAACTAAAAAGCTTGATCTTGTTTGGTGGATTGAGACTGGATCCAAAGATATTGTAGTAGTTGTATGAAAATATGTTAATCATACTTGATCGTCGTATGTATTACAGAAAAAAAAAATGGGTGGAAGTAAGATATATATGGCTTTTATTACATCTACACCTAGCATATACTTGATATGGGAAGAGTATGAAGCTGTTGTTAATAAATTCAAGAATGAGATTTATTGTTGTTTCAACAATTTAGCAGAAGCTGAAAAGAAAGACTCTCAAGTTTGCCAAAAGAAGGTGTTAAGCTCACCGATAAAACAAGATTTGTAATTTTTATTGTTATTATATGTAGTATATAATATGGATATCATTATCCTAAGTAATTTTTCAGATTCCATATATTGGTTGTCCCAATTGTAATGACAAGATAAATCTACGAATATCACATGCTAATTCTAATATTGGTCAACATTTTTATCAATGTAATAATACAAATGTTAATATTGCCCTTCTATTTTATTAACGCATTATGAATATTTCAATTATAGGTTATATGATATTAATGTTATCATTCAAATTGTAGGTGTCTTGTAGGTATATAGTATTGCTTAAAGAGTTGACACTTTGTTATTATAAAAAAAATTCCAAACATCTTTTATACATTGAGGTAAGATTATTATCCACAAGATACATTATCGTGCGCAAGAGGTGAGTTTATTTTATAATTCATAAATATTTCAAAATTTGACAAAAGTATGATATTCATGTTTTAATTTTTATTTTGTAGGTTTGAAGTGACTATATATATCTTAGGTGTATGATGTTTTTTAATATGAACTTGCATTGTAACAATATATGAGAGTAAAACGAAACGAGAAGGAGTTGCATATGATGGATGCCTATTATGTACACGATTTGTTATCGTTGTATGATTATGAGAGATCAATTGTTATTGCTTGACCATCTAATGCTCTTAGTTCTCATATTATTAGTATATGCCTATGCTCACTATGAACATAAGAAATCTTTAATAGTTTAAACATGTTGCTTTTGCACATTTAAGCTAGTATTATCAATATTTAAGCAGACTCTACCCTAGTAACTATATATTTTGACCTACATTGTTTTTTGGCTTTTGAAACACTGGTAATGTTAATCTACCAATATGGAAATGATGGCTTCCAAAAGAAAATTTCTTTTATAATGCAAAGCGTATAAGAGATTTTCATTATGTTGGACGGTTAATGTATGGTAATTGATAATGGCCAGTATTTTGTGTGACTAAGGCAATCCTTATCCATATCCAAATATATTATTTAAGACTGCCTAACATATTTGTCCATATTCAAATGAATTACCCAATACAATCAAACATACCTATCTATGTCCAAAGCACATCATATCCATATCACAACACATAGTTGAAATACATATCAAAATCAGAACACATGGTTCAAGTGTTGAGTCCCGTTTCCAGAACCCAACTCTTCAGAAAATCATAAATATCATCGTTCCATTTCCTCGTAATCTCCTCTTGCTCTGATACCATAACTGTTAGACTCTGCTTGTTTCCAAAGTCCAACGCTTTCTCTGATACCATAACTGTTAGATTACGCTTGTTTCCAGAGTCCAACGCTTGTTCCCGCTTGATTCCGGAATCCAACTCTTGCGAAATCATGAAATGTGATCTTCTTCATTACTCCTTTTTTTAATTTCCAACACTCTTCGGAATCATGAAACATGTACGTCTTGCCCTGTAGGATTACTTCATTTAACCCTTATAAAGCATGAGCAGGTTTCCTTGATTGGGGTTATTCTAAAGTACGCTCATTAGCCATCATTAGTTCATCCTCATTCTCATAATATCTCGAACCAAAAAGGGCGAGCTCACATAGTGGAATCACATTAATTACAATTGACTTCTTCAAAATTGTAGCTCTTAGACTCTATTTTATTTTAGAGCAAGAACCATCTCAAACGGAGCTATATAGCTTAAGATGTGCTTAAGAAACCAAAGCATGATCATGGCCCGAATATTTTCAAACTATCACTAAACCGAGACTATACACTATACCCAACTTCACTCCAGGAATTGAAATTCTTACAGACTGAATTGACATTTGATTCCTTCAGATAATTTGTAGCTTCATGCCTCTAGTTTAGTTAGAAACAAGAATTAACTCATTTGGAGCTCTACATATCAAGATATCACCAAAATACTGAACCATGTTCAGAAAAATATCCAACTCATACTCTTTCAATCGATCCTCTCACTTTGATTTAATCAATCTTTTTCAGATTAATACCAAAAGCTATAAATTTTCATGAAGAGATAGAGGAATGTGTTAGAAATCCAATGCTTCAAAAATCATGTCCTTTGGAGGTCGGACAACAAAGTTATGGGCAAAAGAGTGAGAGGTGTATAGGTATAGGGGAGAGTTGTGGAGTCACGATCGCACATTAGCACGCGGTCGAAATGTCGCGATCGCTACAATGCGCGATCAAGCGAACTTTTCCCTTCCTGCTTTTCTTCTCCGACCTGCTTTAGTAAAAAGAGCATAACTTTTACTAGGAATATCGGATTAAGGCCATTCAAAGATCGTTTTAAAGAAGACTTCTAGACCTACAAATTCCATAAAGACCTCAAAAATAATTTTAACCTCTATAAGGGTTAAAATTTTCAAACAATGCAGCTATCCTGAAAGTTCACCCTATGCAGCAACACAAACTTCTAATAATCATATCTTTCAAGTCCAATGTCCAAAAATCGCATATTTTATATCGTTGGAAAGCTATAAAGACGAACTACAACTTTCGCGAAAGCAACTTTGGCTAATTCTACCTAAATTAATCCAATTTTTCACATGGAAGTCAGAACATACATTTTTCCCTCATGAAAACTTGGAATTTATCCCAACTTCACTTCCTCTATTACAACATCATTCATAACAATTCAACTCCCAATTGGAGTTCATCCAACTTTCAGCTTCAATTCATTTTACTCCTCATATTCAACAATATCTCATAATTCTTAACATTCCTATCTTTCTTTTCCATAGTTCACTTATATACATATTTATGTATAAAACAACACTTCATGTTCAAAGTTCATCAACTCAAACGAAAAACTTCTTCAAATATATCTAATTCCAACTCAACTCATATCATCCATACACATTTCATATGTCATTAACACCATAAGATAAATGTTTACGTGGCTTTAATGGCATTTCCAAGCCACAATACATCATTTCGCAAAAATCCCCAAAATTACACATGACACTTGAATGATAATTACTCAAAATGCAATTACAGCTTTGTTTTACATAATCTAACTTCAAATACAAAATTTGCATAATTGAAAAAATTCACAACTTATCAAGCAATTCATAAACATCACAAATCATAAATTCATCAAAACTTGTCACAAATCATAAACACATAAGCACATCAGAAATGGTTTGGATATGCCCATAAACAGAACATACTAACACATTCCTATGTAATGGTCCTGTGTAGCCGTGAACAAAACGAACTAACACAATCTCACGTAGTGGTTTTGTGTAGTCATAAGGGAGTCCATGAAGGAACTCCATGCTACTAGCGGGCAGGTGGGAGAAGTTTTTAGACAAGTGCACTTGATAGAACAAAACGGACCAAACCAAACCCATATAACGTGTAATTCATGACTTGAAAATAGAGTGCCCAAATGGCAACATTTCATAAACTTGTTTTTCATGAACATGCAATTTTTTTCGAAAAACCCTTTCATGTAGCAATTCACAATTCATCATCAAAATTTTATACAACAAAACATATAGCAATTCCGCAAACCATTCAAAAGCAACAAATGCCACGATTATAAAGCAATTTAGAAATCATTTTATTCTCTTGGCTAAAAAGAAAACATAATGGCTCATTATTCAATTATAAACATGAAACCCACCTTATTTTCCTTGCTTAATACTTATTCAAAATGCATCTCCTCTTGCTCCTCTTACCTCTCTTAATCTCCTTCATCAAAGGCAAAAATCTCCAAATCAATAGACATTCCAATTGAGAAACCCACAATACATATTCACTAAAATTGATCTTAGAAAGCTTAAACCCATACATTTCTTAAGCTATATAAACCAAAACCCTTTAAAAAATTCAACAAATAAAAAATGCCCTTATCTTGATCCTTCACCAAATGAAGAGTTTGTTGGCTCTAACGAAAGCTCTCATCCTCCTCTTCCTTTTTCCTTCTTGAATAAACTTCATAATGTATCTACTAAACCGTGAAAAAAAAACAAAAATATTATAATGTAAGTATAATAATTCAAAACATATTTACTAATGATAGTATCAATATTAGAATTTTGATCTTTTGTTGATCTCTTACAAACATCCATAAATTCTAACTAATGTTTAGATCATCACCAAGAAGACTTAAAAATTAATAGTAATTCTCTCACACAACCACAACCCAACATATAGGGTACATCTAATTGTTTCCATCATATCCAACTATAGCTAACAAAGCACCTTTAAGAAATGTCTTTAAAAAACATCCATCAAGCCTTATTATTTTTCGATAACCACAGAGAAACCATACTTTAATGTGCTAAAGCCGATGTAAAGCCTCTTAAACATTGACTTGCCAAACTTTTTATTAAGTTCATTTTAGTTAAAAAAATTGGTCATCTTTATCTGCCTGCCACAATTTTTGTATAAAAGACTACAAGTTTACATAATGTCCTTTTATTGATCCTCGTAGCATCATAATAACTTCCTATTTAGCCCTATAATATTAAGATTTAGTCACTTGCAATGCATACTTCCTTTGAAGATCATTTATAATCTTTGTAATTGACCAATTCAGTTTCCTTCAAAACTCGTGTAAAAATTGATTTGCTCTCTACTTCTAACTAGCTTGCTTGTTATGAATCTTCCTTGCAAAGGTTTTTTCATTTCTAATACAACTAGCGTAAACCTTAAAGGGACAATGTGGATCACAAACGACTTCTATTCTTACACCATTTCTCGCGATGGAAACATCATATTCATTTATAATTGCACAAGTTTTGATTGCCTCCTTAAACAGAACCTCATCTATAAACTTCTTGCCAACTTCAAACTAGAGATCTTTCGTAGCTACTTTTGGATTAAAAACAACAATTTTTTTCCGTCCGTCAAAAGTCTCACACCCACCATCATCATTACATATTGGTGATTCGATTCAACAACAAAACACAAAATTAAGTAAATTCTAACAGCTTTTCTTTAAGAACAAAAAGATCTTAAAAGTGATTTGAAAGCAAGCAAAACAAATAACCAAATTCAACATGCCCTCTTTTATGTGGCTTAAAGAACAAAACAGAGATGTAAATGGGAATAGATTTTAATTTTTCTATTTTTTATTTAACTAACTTTTAAAAATTGAGTTGAAAAACAGACACATGACATGGAAAAACAATTAATGCAACATCAACAAAAAAACTTAACATCTAATATTTTCGTAATAAATTAAAGGTTAAAATATTTAAACATGACTTCAAACTAGTATTGCAAAATTAAATTTTGACTTTTTTATAATTAACCCAACGATTAATAATAAAACTAAAATCAATATTTACAATTTTATAAGTCATTATCACAAATTCCAACATGGAATGGAATGGCCTGTTACAGGCGGGCCAGTTGATTAGGCAAATGACGACGGCTTCTTGATGCTTCAAGCACAAGCAGAAAGAGCAGCATCATCTCCTTTCAACGCGAATCTTATTCAGCCACACCATTTGGCCTCTAATTAACTTGAACTGATCAAACTAAGAAGAGTTTGGAACCTCTCTAAAATTAACTCCCTTTGGCTTGGAGAAATTATTTTGTGGCTACCAGTCTCATGTTCTATGAACAAGCCACTCGGTTATAATGTTTGTTATATCTTGCCGCTCCGGTTCGAATAGGAGATCATGCAACAATCCATCAAATAATTTCATGGTTTTGTCGGCTGAAGAGGCTTCAATGTACAGTTTCTCAGAAGCTACTGGATCGGTAACAGTGTCAGCAGTGCCATGCAGCACTAGAAAAGGAACTGTCAATTTTCTCATATTCTGCTGCAAGTAAGTGGCAACACGAAGAATCTCATACCCAGTTCGTACCCTAATCGAACCTGTGTACACAAGTGGATCTGAATACTTAGCCACTAGTGCCTCTGGATCACGAGAAACTGGCATTCCTTTCTTATTTGCCGCACCTACTTGGAACCTTGGCAATAATAGAGAGACAATTGGGGCCAGTACCTGCCATGAAATATAAGAAGACTTAGCAACAGAATAATTCAGTCGATTACTGCCACATAAACATATGTTCTTACCACAAAGATAGGATGGGATGGCTGAACTCCTACTGCAGGTGAAGTCAATACCACACCAGCTACACGGTTTGCAACCTTTTGATCCAGCACAGCCTGCAATTTTCCATGCAAATGTAAATGATAGATGTCCGATTTTGAGGCATACATTGATTGATTAACAGATGTGCTTTCATAACCCGAGCCCATGTGAAGCCCTTGTTTGGGAAGGACAGGTTAAACATGTCCAAATTCAGTAACCGCATAAGCATTCCACATTTCTGCTATTAAAAACTTAGTTTTATTTGTGAAATTTACCGTTTCTAACAAACCTGTAATCACTGAATTCCAATCTTACCTTCAGGACAATGGCTGCACCAGTAGAGTGTCCAAAACAAAAGCAGGGGACCCCAGGATTTTCTGCCAAGATCTTTTCTAGAAAGGATTTCTGTCAAAAGTTCAAAAAATGAGCACATTCAGATGCCTTTCTCCAGCACCAAAAGAACAATCAAATATGTAACATGCAACACAAGTAGCATACCAAATCACTGACAGCATCATCCAGAGAATTAACATAAGCATGTAGGCCGTCGCTACCCCCATGCCCTGATATGAAGAAAGAAACTATCACTTTTAAATAGGAGTGTATATAAAGAAAGAGATAGAACATTTACTGAAAACTACAACATAAGGTAGCTAAAGAACACCGGCTCTAAATAGAAAAACCAAAGACTCAATGCATCTACAGCATCAAACTGTCAGAAGTCATAAAAAAATAAAATAAAAAATTGTTTCGGTTTACACAACAAGAAGTGCATAGATATTTCTGCAGAAAAAGAGAAAATTTTCTGCCAAAAAAAATCACATTTGAAATTGAGACATAAAATGAAGGACTGTCAACCGAGCAGCTTGAATAATTTCATATGTTATTGATTCAGTCATCCAATATTCGGTGCCATGTATTCTACATTCAAGTAAACTGCAAGCCTACGCAGGGATGCAGCTAGTGCAGGATCAGCTCAAAACCTTCATTTTGCTATTTCCAAACTTCTGATAAAATAATTCAAGGAATTGGAAAATATGAAATCGACTCTGTTAACCTAGAGAACAAACTTTGTGACTATGGTTCTACATCTCTAAAACAGAAATATTTCAGTAGGACCAACTTTAAGAGTATGCATCCTCCCTTTGGCAATTTCATTACAGGAATCTCCGATACAAGCCACTCAAAAAATAAGCTTTAGAGTATGCATCCTCCCTTTAGCAATTTCATTAAGGCAATATCAGATACAGGCCACTCAAAAAATAAGCTTACTTATTAAGATAAGCCAGACATGTTACTTTTTTGAACCAATGGACATCCAATTCCCTGCAACATCCAAATATAGATGCATTGTTGTCGTGATCTCTACACCATCAAACACTGATCATAATAAACCATAAATGCATGTCTCTTAGTAGTTAAATTTTAAAATATTTAACTTTTTTGGCGTATAAAAAGAATATCTGCTTATTCTTGCTCGTAATGTTATTACCATCATTATTCCTATGATTATACTCTTAGAGATAAAATCTAAAAAATGCAACAACTGTAAAATGTTGCTAACTACTCGAAAGTGTTTAACTAACTACAGTTTCCCTATTTCCTACATTAAGTGCTCTCAGTTCTATCATGAATCTTGTGCAAAATTTTGTACATACCATGGAGCAATAATCAAGGTAACACTGCAATAAACTTGAGTTTCATATGTTGATCAATAAAGAGTATGAATACTACTACAGTCCTCTATGTCAACTTTAACTTTTTCTATTTTAAGTATCATAATCTTGCAGCTAACTCCGTGTCACGTAAACTTCTTATAACATTTTTGAGAGTAAAACTTAAACAAAAAGATTTAAGAGGATCATAATAGAGAAAAGTACAATACATAGAAGACTGATAAAAGTATCATCACATCAAATTCCGAATAGAGTTAATGTAAAGGACTTGATTTATTCCTGTTTTAAAGGAAATTATTTTCATTAAACATGGATTTACTTTATGGTAAAAAAAAAAACTAAAAAATGAGTTGAACTGAAATAGGAACACATAATAGACAGGAAAAAAAGCTTGACCATCCCTTTCAGCTTACTATTCTTTTTAGCTTTAATAATCCTTATAAATGAATACTTATTTTATGTGTGTCTCTTTGAATTAAGGTGCTGCACTTCTAATGCTAGAATACTCTCCCTTTCCTTGGCAATTCCATACATTAAGAAAAGACCTTGATCTTCCTTCGTTTATTCTTAAAAACCCCAAACCCCACCACCTCCCACCCCAACTGGACGGTGCACATGTAGCTCATTTTTAAATGTTGTTCTCCACATTATCATATGATAGTTTACCACCAAGTAATCATTACTGCAGCCAACAACTTTGTTCACAACGTGACATTGTTACCAAACACAATATACATTAGCCAAGAAAACCAGTATGGAAGATATTATCAACTAGATGCTACCAATATGTTGCCACCAAATGAAAACACCAATTCAAACCAAAGCAAGCAAATAGAAGGTAACCGTGAACTGCAGAACTGAAACATTTACCAATATCAAGGGAGTCCTTTCCAAACAAGTACAATGTATTACTTCTGCAAATTAAGAAAACAACTTAATAACGGCAATCCCAAGTATATTCCAAACTTACCAATCCAATCCATTCCA
>JANKYE010000009.1:22263578-22280262 GCA_032467995.1 Erythroxylum dillonii | reverse complement strand
AACAATAAACCTCCTGCAACAACCATTTTAATATAAGGAGTATAATAGTCATTTATTATAAATTACATTTCATTCATTCATCTTCTAAATAACATTTCACTACATTACATTAGAAACCATTCCATCCCTCCCAAACAATTTTTCACTATATTAAATTCCATTCAATTATAAATCATTATATTTTATTTCGTTTCGTTCCATTGCATTGCATTGCATTCTATTAATTAACATAAGTCTTAACTGTTTTAAGACATTGCAATTTATTACTTGACTTATGGGATTATTAAAACAATGTTCGGGATTTGATTTAAAATAATTTAAGACTTAATCATGAAGTATACGATCAGGTTTAAGATTCTATTGCAAACCAAAAATGAAAAATGTGGTAGATATTCTTTAAACACACGTTTGAATGTTTTTAGAATATTTCATAGAAATATATATAAATGCTGTTAATGTTTAACTCTAGTAAATAAATCAGATAATAGTAACATTCCTCTCCAAGTTTAAATGAATCAAAGAGTAATAGCTATTTTATGTTTGAAATAACTATTTTTCAAGCCTAAAAAAATACAAGTGCCAAATATAGTGGCTGGAAAATGAGATTATTAACAATATTTGATATAAGGTTGAGTGTCTTGATAATGCTATCAAGATGAAGGATTATAAAAAGATCCTAATATAATATAAACGAACCAGAAATAATTAGAAAAAAGATGAATCCGAAATTATAGGTAAAATCGTAAAACATTTAATTCAGGGATAAGATAATAAGAAATTGCATTTTCTAATTGATATTACTTATGTATTAAAGCAGATATCAGGGAAGAAAGAATTTCAATAGTGTTTAAAGCTGGTCTAGTTAAGGGTATTTATGTACCGAATGCGCTCAGTTTGGGTCGGAAAAGGAAATCCAAAATATAGCTGCATCATATACAGTGTCAAGGCCCAAACCAGACACGTCGTCGTAACTCCGGATTATGCTACCTTTGACCTACATAAAAGAATAGATACTATACAAGAACTAGACTGCCTCATCATATTATGGCTAGTAGCTAATTAGGCTGGTAGAAGTTAGTGTGCATAATAAATATACCTCGCTCTTGGCGGCAAACTTCTGCCCCTTTATAACCCTACAATATTGTTAAATTAAAGAAATAAAACCTAATAAAGTCCATGAATTTGATCAAAGTGTACTTAAGACATTTAATAAAAAAGTTAAATAAATCATTAATTTGTTAATCATTATTAGATATACCTCTTATGCCATAGAACTATATTAGAAAATTCATCAAATTTAGTATTTCAATTTTCAGGAGGCATAGCTAATAAATAAAATTAAATCGAGTTGTATTTGTATATTAGGAATTAAGGGATAAGTCTAATTATACTTTTTAAATTTAGTATTACTTTATGGAATTAAGTAAATTATATTGAATTTATTTTTTAAAACAAAATGTGTTGACATTCGCTGGATAATATAGATAAGTTGTCATACTATAGTATGTTACAGAGTATTGACTCTCACTTCTTCTCTAGCTTAAGTATTATATTATAATTATACCACTGTTTTCCATTGAAAGTAAATATATTAACTTTTTATATTAGAACTCCTAGAGACATTGATTACATTTTTACTGGCTGCTTATATTTATCTTCTTCTTTTTTTACTATTCTTCCTCAATCTTCTTTGAAGAATAATTTCATATCTAATTGGATTAATATTGCATTGTTCCTAATTATTCATCAAATTTGCAATTTTTTTAAAATTATTATATTAAATCTTTACAGATCAAAATATTTATAAAATTTTAATAGGTTAAGTTTTTTATTTTTAATATCACGAACTTAAGATTATATAAATTATAGTCACAAATGATAATGTTCTGTTCGGATAATCTATGTTTTCCTCCATTGATCTTCTCTCGAAGGAAGTTATCCATATGTTTCTCTCTTATGAAGGTTTTTAGTGTGTACTCTTCTTTATGCTACTTTCAGTAGTTGCTTGTTATTACCGTCTTCCTTACATTTCTATTGGCTGATGCAACAACAAATAATACCCAACTCTGTATAACTAAATTCTCATAGTGGTAAGAACATATCGTATCTACAAAGTGGGTGATTACCTTTTCGAAAGAATGAACCAATGTATACGATTTGGGAGGGGGGGGGGGGTGTTGGTTGAATTTAATTGACACAAGAAAGTAAAACTAAGCTATGAAAGACAAATTAAATCAAACAATACAAAATTGCTAAGGTTAATCAATAGGTTTTATATAAAGTTCGTGGTTCAATCTCATCCTTCACACAAATATGTATAATCAGTTTTCATGTTGTTTTTGTACTTGTCTTTGAAACAATTAACCATAGACTAACAACAAGCTTATGTTGTACCTACTTAAAAAAGCTCTTTAATTAGGTCCAACTATAAGATAACTTAGAATAATTTGTCCAAATTTAATGTGATAGTCTCATTATGGAATAGGAAAATAGGTTAATTTATGCAAAAACTATATAACCTCAAGTCATTTAACGTATACTATATTATTCCTATTGATGCATGACCTTTTATTTATCACATATGATTCAGATTTACAATAGTTATAGATTGCAATTTAGATTCTGGCAAAGATTCAATACATGAATAATCTAATAGGCCTATCTAAATTGTTCATACGTAAGTTCAAAACTTTTAACACACAATAAAATATTCAACTCTAAAAGAGAGTTAAAAACAACATCACTAAGATTGTTCAATGCCTAAATATGTTCACCGACCTCGATATCCCCTTCGAATTGCAAAGAAAAAGTTTAGTTGCTCATAACTCTCAAAAGGAAACATAATCTACCTACTTTTGGATATCTAGTATGTACATACCGTTTTTGGCCTCTTAATTACCCTTTTATAATCCAAAATTAGGGTTGCATAGTTATACACGGGCATACAAGTGATCGTATATGTTAATTTAATAGAAATTGTATAGTTACACTGTCATAGTGAACTATATGACTAAGATACACAGTTGTGTAAGTCACCTGCATGACCATGTTGGTCATAAAGGTGGTTGAAACAGTGTATTCAAGTTCGTACATGTTTTCAGTGAGTTACACATTCTTATACATGACCGTGTAAGTTAGAATGACTCCGATTCTTCCAATCTTTGCCCCGTCTTCACCATAACTCATCTCCTTGTCACTCTAAAAAGGTAAATAAGATCGAACATCGATAAAATGACACTAAGGATGTGAATTTAGCTCATTTTGGTTTTTATTCTTCCAATGTGTACCTAAAACAAAATATGAATCAAAGTAAGTATTTTAAGCACAATATAACATTAATCAATAAGCATAAGGGAATAAATATATAATCAATCAAGAAATTATCAAGTTTTCCCACACTTAGCCTTTGATCATCCTTAGGTAAACTAAAACTAAAACTAAAAATCAAAATCAAAACATTTCCCTTTTTAACCCTATTTCCTAAGAATAAACAGTCATAAGAAAAGAGGAATAACTTTCAAAACCATCACAATAACTGAACATTCAATATTTTTACTCATGATCAATCAACAACTATTCCCTTAAAATTATGCACATTCTTCCCTTGATAGTATTGAACTTTATGCCTAAGTTACAAGCTATATATAAAAGCATGAAGGTTGCATTTAGGATTAGTCATAATGGATGTGGAATGTGCATTCATATGATTGAATGTGGATGCTCCATGCTCATTTTTCATTTTTGGCAATGGTTCTTCTCTATGCAAATGTTTTTCCTTGACAAATGTGATTTTAGAATTGCCTTAACTTCCATAGATATATCCTATTTCGTGCATATCAATGGAATTATTTTAAGCTCCTAGCATGTTTTCTAATTTTTCACTCCCTTTAGTAAATTTAGACAAAAAATCTTTAAGGGAATCTACCTCCTTTTTCAATGTTTCATTCTCACACCTTAATTCATCAAATTCATTATTGTCTTAATTCATCAAATTCATTATTGTCATTGATAATTGCTTTTTTGGATGCTTTAATGCTATGAAATTCACTTTTCATCTTTTCATTCTCATTTATACATGCATCCAACTCTTTTTGAACTCATTAAGTTTGGAAGATAATTTTCTTCCTTTTTTACTCATAATTTTTAAACTTTCAACTAATTCATAATAAGTCAAATCAATATTACTATCACACAAGTTGGGGTCGGATGTTACCTCATCATCGTCCATAGTGGTGAATGACATATGAGCTATGTCTTCTTTCAAATGCTCACTTTTAGATTTGCTTGTATCATCTCAAGTTGATACTTTAAGTTCTTTCTTCTTGTCTTTCTTTTCCTTCTTATTATTTCTCTTATACTTCTCAATACCTTTGAGTTAAGGACGTTGTGACTTTATACTGTATTAGAAGATTTATGTTTTAAATCAATTTTACCTTCTTTGAAGTTCTTTCTTTTGCAGAATTTCTTCTTCAAGAACTTCTAAAATTTTCTAGTGATTAACTCAATATCTTGTTCATTGCTTTCACTAGTTGATGTCTCTTCCTTTTTCTTGATTATTCCTTTCGGACTTTAAACACTAAATTCTTTTTCTTTTAGAATGTCTTGTTTCTCTTAGAGCCTTATTTTGTATATGAGGAGAGAATCAATAAGTTCCTTTAATGGCAGTGTTGTTAGATCCTTGACTTCTTATATATCTATTATTATAGCTTCCCATAACTTTGGAAGTGACCTAAGTAACTTTCAGACCATTTCAATATTAGTATAGGTCTTTCCAAGACTTTCGAGATCATTAATAATATCAATATATCTAGTATACATGCCAGATATATTTTCATATTGGAATAATTCGTATTGATTTTTTAACATGATTACTTTATACATAGAGGCCTAATTGAATTCTTTTCTTCCTAATGCATAAAATAGGATGACCCAATTATTCAAGGAAACTAATCTCTTATTTTGAATTTCCCATTCTTCCTTTAATTTGGACACTTTTTGTTATCTACAATTTTAGTATGAATAAAGAGACTATTTAGTACTATTTTCCAAAGGTCCACACTTTTGACCACTAAGAAGAATCTCATCCTAATTTTTTTTATAAATATAATTATTCCCATCAAAGAAAGGTAGTTTACTAATGCTTTATCCCTCTTGGTTGAATGATAATGACGATGCTCCTAAATATGCCATTATAATTTTTACTATAGTGTTAGAATTACTAGCTTAATAGACCTACTCTGATACCACTTGTGTTAGGCCTGGGTCTCGGTATTTATTTCAAGGCTACATTACTAGAGGATTGGGTGAAAATCATGAGAGAAGAAGGATGGAAGCTCCAAATTGTAATGAGAAACTTAAAAACCCATGTTTTACCCAATTTGGAGAGTTCCATCAGTCACCCTTGTGCACTCTTGATGCGACACTCAAACTTATAAAAATCATATCTCTCAATTATGATGTCCAAAAATTACAAACCTTATACCATTAGAAAGCTAAGAGGATATGCTACAACGTTTATAGAATCAACTTTATCTAATTCTACCTACAACAATACAGTTTAATCGTTGAAATCAGGTCACAATTTTTGTCAAGGATAGTGCTGCAGACTCTCGTACAAAGTTGTCTTCATAAGCATTGTATATTATCCTCTTATCTCGTGCACTCTTGATGCTACACTCAAACTTATAAAAATCATATCTCTCAATTATGGTGTCCAAAAATTACAAACCTTATACCATTAGAAAGCTAAGAGGATATGCTACAACGTTTATAGAAGCAACTTTATCTAATTCTTCCTACATCAATACAGTTTAATCGTTGAAATCAGGTCACAATTTCTGTCAAGGATAGTGCTGCAGACTCTGCCAGAACCAGTAACGTTTTTGTGTAAAGATCATATCTCTCTCATCTGAAGTATCATTGGAAATATAAGAGGATAATATACAACGCTTATGAAGACAACTTTGTCTAATTCTGCCTACATCAATACAGTTTAATCGTTGAAATTAAGTCACAATTTCTGTCAAGGATAGTGTTGCAGACTCTGCCAACACCAGTGACATTATCGTGTAAAGACCATAGCTCTCTCACTCGAAGTCCAAAAATTACAAACTTTATACCATTGGAAAGATAAGAGGGCAAACTACAATTTTTCTGAAGACAACTTTATTCAGTTCTTCCTATATTAATACAATTTATTCATGGAAGTTAGAGTCATTACTCTTGTCCAAGGTAGTACTGCAGCTATGTTCCCCCTTTTTCTTCTTTTGCCTATTACGAGTTTTTACAATTTCCAAAAACAAAAGACTCGAATCCAACCAACTACTATATGTACATACATGTCTCTCAGCATAACAATTTATTTTAAGTCTATCCAGGGCCATTTAACAACATAGTTTTCTATCTCTAACAACAATTAACAACTCATCGAAGAAGATAGTTATAAACATGTGCAAAGGGAACTTCTTCAACTCTTAATCTCATTACTTAATCAAAACGAAGTTTGACCGTAGCTTTAATTATATATCAACAGCCACATCAATAGCTTAATACAAAATATAAATGAACGCTCATGTTTGAAATGCTTATAAAGCTACCCAAAAATATAGTCGAACTAACTTATTTACAAAAGGTAGCTATCTTGGAGTTTGCTAAAGCTTTGCAAGGATCAATAATTTTCTTGTTCTGCTACATTTATAGCCATTGATAATGAGCACACAATCAAGCATATATATATATATATATAGCAATTAAATCATTAACAATTCTAGCTCAAAGACTCATAGTTAAGGATGTTATCACATTAAGCATACCATGTATATTTAACCAACAAAACATAGCACTCAATTGTGTATCATACTCAAAAAATAAAAATGAAATGCACAAACGCAATAGCTTAAGAGTCCTATGGATCAAAATGGAGAAACCAAAATTTACACCATAAACTAAATGAGTCAATTTCTTAGGAGCTCATGTGTCACAAGTGGGCAGCCGGGAGAAGGCTTTAAGTCAACGTGCACATGACAAATAAAATGGTATCTCTCTCGCCCAAACACAAGCAAATTTTGATGCTCAATTCATTTCATCACTTGTTAATACTTTCATGCTTCTTGTGCTTTTTCCTCTTTTCATTAATACAAAATGTTGTAACATCCTTCAAGGCCTAACATGATAATAAATCATAATGCATTTTCCAACAATCACAATACTTCAAAATCAAGCAATTAAACATACACACACAAGTAAGAAATCAACCCATCACCCACAATAACTATAAACATATTACCCCCTAATTGCATGTAAATCCAAACTTAAGTTTGCCTTTCCTCTTGCTCTTGCATTGGATTTTCTTAGTTTCCTTCAAACAAACAAATTTCATTTAAACCAATATACAAATAGAAAATCTATAAAGCCTTAACAATCAAAACTAAAATTGAGCTTAGACTTAGTCTACCCATGTCATATCTGGGCTAGAATAACTAAGATCTAGTTGAAAATCCATGAAAATCAAAATGGGTTTCTTGGTCCCCTTCTTTCTCCCTTTATTTCTAGCCAAGAAACTCATTTTATCTTGTTCCTTTTTCCACTAAAGCAAGAGGAAAAGATGATAAAGATGACCTAAAACTTAGTTGAATCCTCTTCCTTCTTCTTCTTTCTCCTTTTCTCTTTTTACGTTTGTTTCTTTCTTTCCTAGCTTCTCCAACACATTTCACACATTTTTCTCTTCTCCTTTCATCTTTCTATGTTTTTTCTTTCTTTCCTAGCTTCTCCAACACATTTCATGCATTCTTCTCTTTTCATTTATTCAAGACCATTTTTTGTCCTTCCAAGTTTACCCTTCCACATTTAATGTAATGACTACTTGTTCCATTAGTCTCTTATGCCTATTACACACTAACTTAATTCTAACATTTCTATTTAATAATTATAATTTCTATTCATGCTTACTAAATTAATAGACTAAATTCTAAAAATAAATAAATAAATAAATTTAGGGTCCAACAACTTGTTAGTCTCTAATAGCACTTAAGGGGGATGAATTGGGTGTTTGTAAAATTCAGTAACCTTTTATAACCAAAATTAACAACAATCATTATAAATACGGATAAGGAAATTATTTAATATAAACTAATCAAACAATTGAGCAATACTTTAAAGAGTATAGGGAAGAGAGAATGCAAACTGATTTAGAATAGTTCGGTAAACAATCCTTGTCTACATTCATTCCCAATACTCTTCTTCAAATTTTACTATAATTTTTCTTTCAAGGTAAAGAATAACCTTTAAAATATGTTTCTTAATAAAGAGGAACCCCTTTTATAATCTTCTTCCAAGGTAAAAAGGAACATCAATCTCATGTAAATCACTCCTAAGTATAATAATGTATTCCTAAACTAAATATTACAACTCAAAATACCTGAATTTATCACTTGATAACTTAAATATGGCTCACTCACACAAACATGACTTAATGATGCTCAAATAATTGAAAAACTCTTTCAAATGTGTGTATACAACATCCAAAACATTCTTGACGCTAAGCTAATAAGAAAACACATATTTATAGTATTTTGAGACCCCAAATAGTCGTTAAAGCTAATAAATAGCTATTACAACAACTATATACAATGCACTGGTCGACCAGTTTAGGACACTAGTCGACTAGTATGCATTTACAACACTAGATTCATTAGTCGATGGAACACTGATTTCCCAGTATATATTAGTCAACTAATAAAGCATATTAGTTGACTACTACATCAACTAATGTTATAGAAAACTCACGGTACATCAAATTTAATAACCTTAACCTACATTAGTCGCCATTAACTAATATAAGTCAATCAATCATCCCAAAAACATGATTTAAACACCTTTAAATGATCAAACTCAATTTGATTAATCTAAATATGAATTAAATACTTCCCAAATTATTCCCCAAAACTTATTTTATAGATCAAGAGGTTTTTATATAAAAATTAAAAGCTTCAATGCCTTTCAAATTTTATTATATTATTTGTTATGTTTATTTGCACTTTTACTAGGAATTTCTTATTTTTAATGAATTATGTCTATAATATTATGTGATTTTCTTTATTAGGTTAAGTTTAATAGACATTTATGTTGCATCAAAGGAGGTCCCAATTGGTGTCTTGATGATAACAAAACATAATTATTATTAATGAGTTTATTATTTTGTTGAAGAGCAATATAAGAACAAATGAAGATATCACTCTTCATCAAAATAATAAACTCATTAATAATTATTATGTTTTGTTTTCATCAAAACACCAATTGGGACCTCCTTTGATGCAACATAGATGTCTATTAACCTTAACCTAATAAAGAAAATCACATAATATTATAGAGACAATTCATTACAAATAAGAAATTCCTAGTAAAAATGCAAATAAACATAATAAATAATATAATAAAATTTAAAATAGACTAAAATTTTTATAAAACATCTAATGCCTTTGGATTGCATTGATATCTACTATAAAATTCATACAAAAGCAATAAAATATAATCAAATCTAACCATGGTCAACTTGAATTTATAAGAAATATCAGTTTTAATGAAAAATTTGGAGAGAAATAGAAAATTTTGATTACTATCACTATCATTTACGATAAGGTAGAAGGATATACAAAAAACAACAAAACCTAATTATATGATAATACAAGAAAATGATCATAATTTAAGGACTAAAATGCTCTAGCCTAACGATACTTCTAGCTAAACTTAAGTATCTCGATACACTAATCTATTGGAGAAGGTCTTTGGACAAAAAAATTGGGTGAGAAATTAGAGAAAGAGAATTGCCTTTCTAATACAAATTTAAAAATTTTAAGAATTTGATTGATCCAATTAGGTAAGTTTTTTCAAAGGGTAAATTTATATCAAAATCATGACCTTTAAGGGTTATATAAAAATATCATTAACTTCATTAATACTATGTTTGATAGTCCATACACGTTTATCCTAAAATTAATGATGTTACTAACTCCTTTTAACATTATTAATATGCCATATTATATGGGATAATTTTATAGCCATGTTTGATAATTTCAGAAAATTGGATTAAATTATCTTTCAACTTATCATGCTTTCATATATGACCCCTCCTCCCTATTAATACTCTTAAGAATTAAAAATACAACTTTTTCTCCCATAAATCAAAACATAATGAGATTTCAAATATAAAACACATGCAATTTGTGATTCTTACCAGAATCAATGTTTTTTTTAGAATATAAAAATTCACTGCTAAGAAAAGAATATAAGGGGTACAACATTGCTGCTTTGGAGAGGGACTCTCCAACAAACTAGTCAAATGACATAGTTTACACAATTTAATGGATAAGAAGAAAAAACAATGTTTGACAATGACAAAAGTAAAACCTCTCATCACTTTTTGGGAGTCTTTGAAAGGTAACCTAATTAGGGTTACCTTATCTGGAGACGACAGAACATTGTTGGAGATCCAAGGAGATGTTCCAATTCTAAGCATACAAGAGCGTGTTCAATCAAGGTAAACCACAAATCATGTTGTGTCTATTGTAAATCATCACTAAGTTGTTAACTTCACGTTGAATACTAGGATTTGGAGGTGGAGCGTGGGGAAGCTTCTGTCGATGAGCTCACAGGTGAGTCTCCTTATGTACATTTATCGCCTTACATAGCCTTCTTAGTTTTATTATGTCGAAATCTGCTAGGGTTGCATAGGGATCAGGCTTAGTGCATGTTTATACCCTTTCTCTGTTACCCATTGCTGTTGCTCCGATTGTATCACATAAATGTAGGTCCATAAACTCTTGAACAATGATATCTTTATAAACTGTTAGGCTTGGGATAGAAATTTATAGGCTCCAAGAGAGAGCCATTCTTTTACTACATTGGGTTCCCAACTAATTGATAATAAGTTGTTCTCTGATATTGGCTACTGTAAGCTCAATGAGAGAGCGTAGACTTTTAGATTTCCCTACAAAACTTCCCTCTTTCCAAATTTCTTGAAGACAAGTTACTATAGGCACCATAATGATTTCCTTAATATAGTTAGAGACAAGCATTTGAAATATCTGTTGTAATATATCTACTAGCCAGATATGAGTTGAGCTAGGGGCACATAGATTATAGATTCTAACCCATACCTATTTAGAAAAATTGCAATGGAAGAATAGATGATCTCTATTTTTCTCCTCTAAGTTGCAAAGTATACAGTGCGTAGAAGAGGATAAGAACTTTAGTTTATCCATAGTGCTTATAACCAAAGTAGAAAGCTGGCATTTGGTTTTAGCACTATGCTTCAAACCAGATTACACCATTCAATACCTGTTCCTATCCCATTTATGAGCACCTTTGCTTTTCTGTTAGAAGTATCAGATATCAAATGTCCTTTCCATAAGTAAGTATCCTCTTTTTCCATGGGATTGGTGGTGAGGAATTGGTAGTAATCTCATCTCTTCTCAGAAGAGAGACCAACTGCCATTTTATATTAATGTTTAAAGCTTAGTTTTCTTTGAGAATTTATCCAGTAAATCCCTTACCATCTGATTATGAATTAGGGGCCCATTACCTATCTAATATTGTACCATAAAGAGATTTGATCCCCTGCCCCTACTCTATATGTAATAAGTGGTTGAACATCTTCCCTCAACTTAAGAACTTAGTTGAAAAACTAGGAGAAGCTCTCTTTAGAACTGAGTGCTTAAAAGTTATCTCCCTTTAATATGTAGTGATGAATCCATTTCATCCATAATGATTCATTTTCACTTAGAATTCTCTAAATTCTCTTGGTCATTAGGAATCAATTACTCCTACTAACTAACTCCAACCCTAACCCACCCACATTCTTCAGTTGGTAGATAAACTTCCAGTTCACTTTAGTAAAACCTCTCTTACCTTTCCCTTTAGCCTATAGAAATTGCTTCATTAGTTTTTCCACTGTTTTAATCAGGCCTTTTGAGAGAAATATGTAAGAGCACTAATAAGATTGCATGGCATTATAACAGACTTCAAGAGTTGAAGTTCACCTCTATAGGAAAAGGGTTCTATTTGTCCAGGACCCCAGCTTTTTTTGAAAATTTTCAATGAGAGGGAGACATTCTTTATATCTTAAGCGCTGAGAAGAGATAGAGATCACCAAATACAGAAGAGGAGGATTTTGGTTTTTCATCCCAGTAATTTGTGACAAAGACTCATAAAGGTGAGCAACACTTTTTGATAAAAGGAAATAACTCTTGTGAAAGTTGATACCCAATCCAGACCACTCCTTAAAGCTTTGTAGAGTGTTCATCAGTATAGAAACTGAAGGAGTGTTGGCCTTGCTTAGGAGAATAAGATCATTTGCAAAACATAAATTAGTTAGGGAAAGCTTCTTACATTTGGTGTGATATTTGAAATTGGAGATAGCTTAAATGTTATGTTTCAGTAGAAGGGTGAGAACTTCCATGAAAAATTAGGAATAGATAAGGGAAGAGGTGATCCCCTTGCCTATGTCCCCTTTTGCCTTTAATCATCTATGTTGGGCAACCATTAATCAAAATCTCGAAAGAGGCAGTGGTAATGCATTCTTGCATCTAGTTTGTGAACAATTGAGGGAATCTCATAACTTCCATGGTTTGTAACAAGAAACTCCATCAAATACTATCAAAAGTTTTTTGTAAATCCACTTTAATAGAACAATTTTAAGGGGTTTTACTTCTAGTATACCCTTTTAAGAGCTTTTGCAAAATAAGAATATTGTTTCTAATATTTCTATTGCCTATAAATGCCCCTTGATTCCCACTAATGATGAAGTGAAGAACAACATTCAGCCTATTGGCCAACAGTTTGGCAATGATCTTATAGAGAAAATTAGTACATGAGATAGGTCTGAAATTGCTCCAAGTTGTTGAATTAGGACTCTTGGGTACTAAACATAGAAATTTCTTATTTATCTCTTTAAGTAACACACCATTTATGAAAAACTCATTCACAACATCTTTAATAACTCTCCTAGTTATATCTTAAGCTTTTTAAAAGAAAAGTCCATTCAGTCCATCTGAACCCGAGGCCTTAGAGCCATTCATTTTTAAAACCACTGTCTTTATCTACTGATTCGAAACAAGTTGAATTAAGAAGGAGGCTTCTTGTTCAGGGATTCAGGTTGTGACAACTTGCGTAAGATCCATTCCATTTCCTACAAGGTTAGCTTCAGTTCCTAGGAGATTTTGAAAGAATTTTCTTGCTTCCCATGCAATCTTAAGTTGCCCATATATAGCATCCCCTGTTTTAGATTTGATGGATATGATTCTGTTGGTGTTTCTTCTAGCTGTCAACATATTGAAGAAAAATTTAGAGCATCTATCTCTATCCTTAATCCAAGTAATTTGGGCCCTCTACTACAATAAGGAACAATGATTATCCATTATTTATATATTGTTCTTAAGAGCATACCACTCCTCATTAACTAGAAAACAATTACCTGGGTTGGCTACCAATGAATTTTGGATTACTGAAAGCTTGCTTCATGCCTCTTCTATCTTTGTTTTAGAATTCTGTCTTCTTCTTACATTTAACGCCTTCAATTCCTTCTTAATATCTCTAAGCTTTTACAAACAGATAAATTGCTTTGTACTATAAGCCTCATACTCTAAGCCTTTGTAAATAGCTACTTGAAATCCTTCCTCATGAACAAGAAAGTTATTGAATCTAAAAGGATGGTGAATTCTAACCTGTTTAAACAAATTACTCCATTTTAATAAGGGTATGATCAGAAATTCTAGAGTCCAAAAAAATGGCTTTACTTTCTGCGAAAGAGTTTAGCCAATCCATATTCACCATGGCTTTTTCTAAAATTTTAAAGTAAACCACTATGAAGTTTGTTTGTTAGTCCAAGTGAATATGAGACCGTCGACTTTTAGATCAACTAATTCCACATCCATCATGCAATCAAACATGTTCGAGTTGTAATTGAGTAGATTGCAATTCCCTTCAGCCTCAAACCTATAAATAGTAGAGCTGAAATCCCCACAAACTATCCACGAGCCTGCTATTGTTGCTTTTATTCGTCGAAGAGAATGTTATAATTCGAATCTTTGAAAAATTATATTGAATCCATAAACAAAAGTAGCCAGAGCAATGGAATTTTCCATTTTAAAAACCAACTTGGTATGTATGAATTGCTCACTAGATTCCATTTCTGTCACCCAAAGTTCCTCATCATAAACAATAATAGTTCTTCTGTAAGCATGACATTGGTGATTAGAGAGAAACTTCCATTTGCTACCAAAACAGCTAAGTTTATTCAGATTTTCTACTCAAATTTTGGTTTCATACATAACAAAATCCATTATAATATTACGCTTTGAAGGGTTGTTTATTGCCCTAACGTTCCATACTATAAAAGTCAAATGATAGTGTTTTTTTTCCTTTGGAGCCTTTCCTGCTGCTCTTATTACTCTTCTTAGAGATCACCTTCTCAAATTGTTCCTCTTGTGTACTGCCTTTCATCTCGTCTACCATTAGTTGTTGTTGAGAATCTCCATTTGGCATTAAGTTATTGGTCAAATCCTCATCCCTCGAACTGACATTCTCTTGACTACAAGGGTTATGCTCTTTAGCTGTGCCTACATCACCCCTCAGATACAAGGACATTTTTCCTTCATCCCTTAAAATTTGTTGTTGATTATCTTGAGGATGAATTAAGTCTGGAGCATGAACTATGTGAGCACACTCATCTTGAGTAAAGAGGTCATGGTCAATAGTGTCAATATTCCCTTTGACTTCTTGGTTGTCTAACAATTTGGTTGTATCCTTCGGTTCATAGTTATCTATAGTGTGGACAACCTCTATTCCCATCACTTCGCAATATTCCCCTCTTTTTAAAACTTTCCCCGTTGGTTGCCACGCCTTTCCTTGTGCTTTGAGGGAAGGTTTCCATTGATAAATAACTAGCACTTTGTCTTCTTTAAGAGAAGCCCTTCTGCCAACCTGAGAATAAAGATGTTATCTTTCATTTTCTTAGAGATATCCATACCCATATATATTCAAGCAAAGCCTACTTGTTTCCTCAAAATAGTGTTTTCATCCATACAAACTGGTTTACCCAAATAACTTGCAAGCATACTCAACCTTTTAGTTGTCCAATATTCTAAGAGGATATTGTGAATATTTACCCACAAAAGAATATTCCTCAACCTAATTTTTTCTAATTCTATTCCCGGTTGCCAATTATGAAGAAATAAAGGGAGTTGAGAGATGTGCCATGGGCTTTCCTTTATTACCTTTTGAGCTTCATATTTTGAGCTAAAGGTAAATATCAAGTTGTCTTATTTGGTGGGCATTACCTCCTGTAAGCTTCTACCTTACCAAATTTTCTGGGTCTAGGCTTGTATGACAGAGAAAGCACATCGTTTATCCATAAAGAATCCAATAATTGCAGCATCCCGTATCCTTGCCCCTTCCTGTAAAATGTCAATGCCAATAGCCACCATTAGTTTTCCTTCTATCTTAACTGTTGGACTATAGAATAATGAAGTGTCAGAATTGTCTCTAACCACCTGTTTCCATATCTTTCTACCTACATTGTTTTATGGAATTAGCACACCACTTGTTGGGGATAAGAGCTTTGGGAGAGGGATAGGGGTGGGTAATTTTGGTTGGTTGATAAAGTGTGAAAGGGAGTAAGGGTACATGGGTTTACGAGGTTGAGAAGAAGCTGAAGAGGGGGAAGAGGGGAAAGTTAAAGCTAGAGGTGGGAAGTCTGTCTCCATAATAGTGTGTAATGGTTCTAATTTTTGTTGTGTTGCAGGTAAAAATGTTGTTAGAGAAAAAGGCCTAAATGTGAGGACGGGAGCATTGAAAGACAAAAGTGGTTACTGTTGAAGAAAGGTAAGAGGCAGCGGTCAGAGAGAAGGCAAAGATGAGTGGTTAGGGAGTCCCTAAAGGAGACACCTATGCAGAAAAACAAAAAGGCTCTCGGGCAACACGGTAGACTCAGATCTAGAGTTTGGTTAAGGTTAGGAGGATGATGATTAGAGAGAAGATGGAGTATCTCTCTCATCAATGTTACCTATTGAAGAAGGTGATACTTTTTTGTTACTACCTTTTTTTTAGTCCTTACATATACTTTTTGTGTTTCCTTTCCTTCTTACAAAATTAATTTAGGATTTGCCATGTTTTAGGTACCTTGTCTCTACCAAATATTTTGTATGTGGGTATGCAGTATATGCATTTATAACATAATTAAGTTTATTAAAGTTTTTGAGTATGGATATTGATAAACTTCTATACAAAAAGTGTTTATGGTTTTATTTTTCTTGGCAGCGATAGAAGGAGAAAATTATGCTTTATGGAATTGATTTTAAGTTTATTTGTTGAAGACTTTGATATAATTGATGGAAATTAGTGGACAATCATAAGCGATCAACATAAGATTAGTAGTTATTTACACTCTTTTATTATTTTATTTACACACGAGTATTTTTTTGAAAAATAAGAAAATCAATTATTGAGTGAATGTTTGTTTCTATTTATGTTTTTAATTTTTTTTTCAAATTCAGTAAAAAACATATTTGTTTGAGTTTTCAGTTTTCATTTATTTTTTTGGTTTCTTTTAATTTTTATATTTATGAAAACCATAAAAATAGTTTTTTGTTTTTTGTTTCTTTTTTATAATCTAATTTACTATTAACTAAAT
>JANKYE010000009.1:22232496-22242976 GCA_032467995.1 Erythroxylum dillonii | reverse complement strand
CATTAATGAATGAGAATTGTCTCATTTGCCCTTCCATTTATACCTTAAGTCTTTTGTCCTTAAGTGTCTTGCCAACTATACCCTTGAACATTCTAACATAACACTTTCTTTCGAAAAAGATTCCCCATTGTCTTAAGTTTCTAATGCTATCGAAATCATTTCATTTAGTTCAGTGATTCAGAAGATACACGTCAAACACTTGGACTGTTCTTGTCCATAAAAGTATACTATGCATAACTTCCATCTAAATTTTCAACATCTTAGAGACTGAATTAGATTCCAAGTTCTTCATACCATTTGTAACTCCATGTCTCTATTTTACCACAAATCAAAAATCATCTCATTTGGATCAATAAAACTCTAGAAATCATCAAAATACCGAAATGTGGTCAATAGAATAACACCAGTTCATATCCTTTAAGAACACACTCACTATACCCGTCTCACTCTTTTCACTTAATCTCTCTCTATATATTATTTCAGATAGCTTCAATTTTTTTTGGAGATGTAGAGAAAGATCTTACGAATCCAATGGTTCAAGAATCAGGTCATTTGGAGGTCTAGAGAAGAAGTTATGGCCAAAATACTCCAACACGTTATATCCTCTCTTCTAATGTACATGTCTCAGTGTGAATGCCATAACTTTTGCTACAGATGTCGGATTGAATTCGTTTTTGAACCATTGGAAAGAAGACTTCGAGATCTACAACTTTCATGAAGACTGCAAAGGCTAACTCTATCGTCTTGAGTCTGTATCATCTCACTTTTGCTTCCGTCTGCTTTTCTTCTGTCTGCTTTTTATCGTCTGCTTTTCTTCCCTTCACTTTCTATTTTCTGCTTTTCTGCCCAGAACATATTCACTTGTAAAAATCATAACTTTTGAATCCGATATTCAAATTTTTTATATAATATACCGTTGGAAAGATAAAAGAAAGATCTACAACTTTACAGAAAGAATCTTTACCTAAATCCATTTTTATCAATCTCAAATTTGTCCCTAAAGTCCGAAGGCGAATTTCCCCTTCATACACCAACATACTGCACCAATTCTTAACTTTGTGACAACTTTTGAGATTCTTAGAGATAGAATTGAAATTCGATGTCTTCATACGAAATGTAGTCATGTATCTCTAGTTTAATTCAAATCAAGAATCATCTCATTTGGATGACTATAGAAAACGTTGTGGCTAAAAGACTGAAGCATACTCAATCAATATTTTCCAGATCACTACCAATCTTGTTTCTACATCTTTCCTTATCACAACTCATACCAAGATCACTCCTTCTATTCCTTCTACTCCTCATTTTCAATAAAAATCACATTTATTAACAAGTATACCCAGAAGTTGTCAATGAATGCACGTACCACTTTTTTATGCGAAAACATTCAATATTTATATGCATATATGCTAACATGATACATGAGCAAGGAAATGCATTGTCCTACTTTCTCTTTGAGCTCATATGTACTGAAATTTCAGGTCCTAACCCTTAATATGGGGACGAGATGTTATAGAATATGCCTTAGTTTTTTTTCTTTATAGCTTTTTGAAATTACCACTGACCTTTTTTTAGAAGATAAAGATTAATCTCATATTCCATCCTCATTAAAAGTTATATAATGGCTAATAATTGTCTTTTTGGTATTTGGATTATATAATTTATAGGCCTTTGAATTTGTACTATAACCTATGAAAATACATTACTCACCTTTGTCATCTAACTTCTTTTTCAACTGAACTAGTATATAGGCATAAGCAGTACACCCAAAAAATTTGAGATGCTAAATGGAAGGTTTCCTCCCGCTCTAAGCTTCCTTAGGTGCTTTGTCATTAAGTTTTTTTTTTATGGAAACCTATTTAAAATATAAACTGCACAAGCAATAGAATCTGCCCAAAATTCTTTAGGCAATTGTTTAGATCTTAGCATACAGCTTACCATATCCATATAGCTATGTTCTTCCTTTATGTTACTCCATTCTTTTGAGGCGTGTATTTGGTGGTCAACTGATGTTGAATTCTATATTGCTCAAAGACCTCTATGTATGCAAGATACTTTTGACCTATATCTTTTCTTAATGCTTTAATTATGTAGCCACTTTGCTTTCCACAAATGCTTTGAATGATTTGTACGCATCACAAGCTTCTGATTTCTATTTTGGAAAATACACCCATGCCTTTCTACTAAAATAATCAATATAAGTAATAAAATACCTATTACCTCCATTAGATGGAACTTCAACAGAATCCTAAATAGGTATGGTACCAAAGATTTAAGTACTATTCTCTGGTCAATATGAAACAATATTTATACTGTTGTTTAAGCCATGATTACATAGGTGAAAAATTTCCTACCTATTGTCCTTCTCGCTTCACCACCTGTTGACACTTCATTAGGTCCATTTCGGATATGTTAGTCAAAGTAGGAGAGTGTATTTTTTCTAAGAGATTATTTTCATCTTTTACTACCATCTAATGTGTCACTTTGCCATTGATCTATAATTGTAAGATGTCATAAATTGGGCCATCAATAGTGACACAGGTGATCCCTTCTGCTTCATCCATTCATAGCAAAACAAATGTACTTAAACTTAGAGTTATTTACCACGTAACCAAATAATCTCAATTGTTAATCTCAAACTCACTTTCATCTTAGTTGTTGGTTTTAGATCTAAATTCTTAGCTTTTAATCCAAAATTAAACGATTGAGATTGCTTTAATTCACAAACAAGTAAAAACATGCCATATGTGAGTTAATTTAGTCAACTTAACTTAAAGTAGGATCTTTAAATGTCATTTTTGCTAAAACATTGCAATTTATTCTTCCATTAGCTTTAATCTCAGCCAATGGTTCCCTAAGGATTTGATTTTGGTATATATATATTCACTATATAGATTCAATTGTCTCTAGTTGAACATCGCAGTTGGCACTCAACAAATTACCCAAAAACCACCCCTTCCATCATAAGATCATAAGATTACAGTTGAATATCATCGACCTTTTTATAAAAATCAATTAAGACTAAAATATCCCTATAAAACCTAATTTTTCCGACCTCTCTCATTACCAAAATCATTAAAGAATTTCCTAGTAAGATTTTAGTGATAACCTGTAAGTTGGATAAATCTTTGGTCGAGTTCTTCTCTATTTACTAGTTTCTTTCTTTAATTTAGCTCCATTATTTTACTCAACTTTGTTTACTTATGTTTTTGGTTTTCTAAGGGTCATCATTGAAAAAAACAATCACAACACCTCCATAAGTACCACAAAATAACATCTTAGGATAAACCCTAACTTTTGTCAGAGGTGTTTTCTTTTCTATATTTTCTTAGTTAGCCTTTACTTCACACAATATTTGTCAATATTGGTTTAAGCTTAGGTTTTCATTCTTTTCTTTCAATAAGTACTTTATAGAAGCCAATCTGTTACTTTTTCAATAACTTTTTAGAATAGAAGTTGATACTAATTTAGGGTTTGAAGATGAGTCTTCAATCAAATGTATTTTTGTTATCTTTAATTTTCTTTATCAATATATTTTAAATTCTATTTAGATAATCCTTTAAGAATGTAAAATTTATTTAGCACTTTTCTTATTTTATAATTTGACGCTAAACTCAAATTTTAATTAGAATTTTAAAATTTATTTTCTTAATTTTTTTTGCCATCTTATTTAAATAGGATATAGTGAAGACTTTATTAAATAAAATACAAAAGTATTTTATTAAAATGTTACAAGCATCCAAAAATACGAACTCCAACATTTTTGCTCTTAAATCTAAATAACTTGTTATTATATTATAGATGTAATATTAAGTAATTACAAAGTTATTATGGTGAAAGATGCTTGTGCATTTGTGATAAAGAGATTATGAATATGATGAATTTTCTTTCATTGAGTAGATTGAATCAAAGTTAAATGATAGCATGTGCCTTCTGATTAAAGATATATTAGACTTTGTGAACATTTGGGATTGGTAACATTGGTTAGATATTCCACTTTTAATATCAAAATATGAAAAATACATCTTCATAAAAAGTTATATTCCTTAACATCAATGACATGTGATTACTGGGGCTATATATCTTTCATCTTTTGTGTTGTTTTCTAAATCAATACAACATTTTCTTTCCTTGTAGTAAACTTATCTCTTTAACTGAAAAAAGTGAAAACATATCATTCATAAGCAAAAAAATATAGTAGTAAGTAATCTTGTTTGTTTATTAAAGAATAATGATTATGTTATGGAATGAGTAAACCTTGAGAATAATAATTTAGTAACAAGTCACAATATAATTGAGGATTTTTCATAGAAAATGATTAAAAGATTATGTTAAAATTTTATTACTTATGCTATGTTGATAACAAATTGATGTTTGACACTAAATTGATGTTATTTTATTGTGTTTTCACATGTACGGTCTAATAGAATTTCCCCCTTTCTTTTTATAAAAATATGAAAAGCTTAGATCCATCATCACTTTTAATATACATCACTCTACCTTTAAATTTAATAATGACATAAGAATAATTTTTTCTTGTACCCGATTTATGATTCTTGAAATAAAAACACATGTTCATAATAAAATCACCAATTATAATAACATAATATCATTTGTTACAAAGAGGATATATACATAAATGATGTTAAAACACTATTATGTTTATGTTACATAGATAGAAAAATACAATATTTTATATTTGATCATGTGATCACAAGATCCAAAATATATACAATGATTTATACAAACATTTTACTCAAATGTTGCAATTTTAAAGAAGAAGAGCGGTCTAATTTAAATTATTAAAGGTTGAGAAATGATTACTGGATTACAGTAGCATGTAGATATCCAACACAAGATTGCATTGGTTTGATTAATCTTTTAAACTCTTTAGATAAGTCAATCATTTTCCAATCTTAAACATCCTAAATGATACAATGGCTTCGTTTGGTTGTTGGCTGATCAGCCAAAAATAAATGATTGACCAAAATCAACTAGTTGACTTTATTAAAAAGTTATCTGGGTTGTTTAGTTATAAGCTGGTTGGGTTGGCTGATTCAACCTAACCAACTAATTTTCAAGAAGCTCCTCTATAGGAGCGTTTTCTCGTAATCAATTGATATTTTTATTTTAATGTCAATTTTTCCCTCATTACATTTTACTTTCTCACCGTCTCATTTCTCGTTTTCTCCAAATTCTTCTTCCTTGGCTCTTTCCTTGCATTTCTTACATTTTTTAATCTTAGATCCTCAAGCTATCTGTTGTTTCATTCGTTCACTCCCACACATCAACGAAGGAGAGTAGACCAAATGGAGAGAAGCTTTGTAGTCGATTTCAGTCCCATTAAGGAGTTCAGTCTCGAAGTGGAAAAGGAAGAAAATGGCAAATGTAGATGAAAGTTTGTCTACTAAAAAGTGACTTCCTCTTGAAGCTAACCCTGACGTCATGAATCATGTCGATAACTCATCCATGGTTTTTCTACTTAATCTTTCTGTTTGTTTGCTGAGATTTAGGGTTTTCTACAGATTGGATATTTAGGGCTTTCCAAATAACATACCTTTTGTTGATTATTATTGTCCTACTTTACTAAAGTTTATTCTCTAGATTGTCTTATTTTCTCATTCCCTCTGAAATATTATTGCTTACCAGATTCATGGTTTAGTTGAGTATGGTTCACGTTATGTGATTTTCGATTCTCTTATTTTTTTCCTGTTTTAATATCTTCTTGTCTAGTTCCTTTGGGGTTTAGGGCTCCCTAAGATTGAGGTCAAGTGCTATGATGTTTATGGATTGGATGAGGAACTATTGCAACTTGTGCCAAAGCCTGTTCTTGCAGTTCTTTTTCTCTATCCATATATTGAGAAGGTGAAGTTTCTCTATTATTAATCTCTTGTACCCTAATTTCTAGATGTCGGTCATTGTTAAGCCCCATTCCTTTGCAGCCTTGCTTTTCTCTTTGTATTTCCCTATATAAAGCTCATTCCTCCTTCTTAAACAATGTATTATCTATACCATAAACTGCAATTACTTTTTCATAAATTTGAAGTAGCCTTACTGTAAGTAGTTTAAAGGCCAAGATTCATGATTAGTAAGTTCAGAACTTATGAACAATTGTAGGTCAAAACCTTGCAAGCTTGAGAGCAGAACTAAAGAGTCAGAGAAAACAAGTGAGAAACCTAAAAAAGAAGTCCCTTTGTTCCATAAGTTTGGAAGAGGTAACTTCAGTGTACTAACTTTATCTTACTTCATTTTATATTGAATCACTTTATAGTTTATAATTGCTATACAATTGGCACTCTTAATTCTTTCTTTGATCTCTCTTTGCCTTTAGTTTGTACATGCTCTGTGCTTGCATGAGTTTTAAGTTCAAGAACAATGTCATTCCATAGTTGGAAACTAGTTGAAATTAAAAGAAAAAACAATAATTGGAAATCATGTTTCCATTTTGTTTTAACAATCTTATTAAAGTTTGTAATTATTGATATGCAACCTGTTAATTTTGATGGTAGGTGATGGAGAAACTTGTAGATATTGTCTATTTTCTACTGCTGAAGATACATAAGACCTTTGGAAATGTTGGTATGTACTCGTCAAAAGTTTTGAACATGTAATACAGTTGGCATGTTTGCATGGTTTATCATCTTCTTAATATTATTTGTTCTTCTAACTTCTTTGGCTTATCCTCTTCTTAATGTTATTTGCAAACTTCTTTAGTTTCCAAAAACAGTTGTGAATGCCCTCATAATGTATAAGTGATTGTTATTTTGAAAGGATAAAGATAGCTAATACTTCTATATTCTCCAAGTAGTAGTTCCTATGACCAAAGGTGTATTATCATAGTAAGAAAGAGTGTAACTTATCGTGGACAATTAAAATTTCTTGTTGATATGGATGGGTCGTATTTGTTGGTTTATGATAATTTCAATTATATTTTATTTTGTCTTGTATGGTTTGATTCATTTTGTATCATAGTTGATATTAATGTTCAATCTCTCATTTATAGTTACAAAATACTTATATTTGAATCTTTAATTTAATTTAGTATTTGGGTTTAATTGATCATGTGTTCAAAGTTGATTATTTAATATTTACAAATTTATTTTTTCTTTTTCTCATATTATTTAATTATTTAATGATTCTTTGGTTAAATAAAAAGATATTACAATAAAATTTTATATAATTTTTGAATAATATTCACAAGTTAATTATATTACTCAATTTAAATTAAGAGATCAAATAATTTTAAATTAAGTAATTAATTAAAATATATCGATGATAAAAGTATTTATATAATTATTTTATTAGAATAGTCTAATTGTAACCAATTAAAGTAACTCAATAGTGAAACCAATTGCAAATTGATTAATAAGTATATAACCTTTTTTCATCTTATATGATTAGATGACATCATCTCAAAAAAGAAACAAAGGAGAAAGTCAAGGGGGAATGATATAGGTAGGGTTCGTTGGCCAAAAGAAATACTTTTTCTCTTTTGTGACCTTTGTAACCTATATATTCAAAAGAGTAAGGGAAAACGTGGTGGAGTTATTTGTCAAAGGATACCATAAAAGGATGTGGAGGAAGAGTTTCACAAAGCAACCAACTTACAATGGGATAAAACTAAGTTTAAAAATAAGTTTGATTGGATGAGAACTAGATGGAGTCTTTGGAAACAGTTGAAAAGGAAAGAAACAAGATTAGGATGGGACTACGACAAAGGAACAATTGCTGTTAGTGAGGAGTGGTGGACTATGAAGATTAAGGTTAGCCCATTTTAAGTTATTTTCCTTTACTTTAATGCTAAATAAATAGTTAAATATAAGTTAATTATTTTTGTGTTGGAGAACAACAATTTTAAAACATTTAAAGAGGAAGGGCTTGAAGTTGAGCTTAAGTGTAAGTTGGGTCAACTTTTTAGATGTTTGGCCTGAGGAGAAATTACATTTTGTCCTGTAGTTGACCCTCCACAAGAACAACGAGAAGTTGAGGAAGTATATGTCCTTTCTCCACCTGATAGCCATATGTTCATCATCAATTGTCAAGCTATCATGATCATGAAATATAGATGAGACTAGTGGTCTAAACAATTATCAAGTGGTTGATGGCTAGGAAGAGGTGTGGAGAGAAACCACCCAGACCCTTGCATCTACTCCTGTTGCTACCCCTCAAGCTTCACATGATGAAGGAAACGAGAGAAGAAGATGCAAAAGGGTTTTAGAGAATAAAAGTTCACAAAGCAACAAGAGTGTAAGAACTGATTCCACTAAAAGGGTAGGAAGATCTGCAGCAATGTATGAGAGACTTGACGATATGATGCAATTGATCCAAGAGAGACAGAGTGCAACAATGGAGATGAATACTTCTATTACATAAATTTTGAACACGATGATTATTGGTGCATCGCAAAGTACTGGTGCAGGTGCGTCACATCATGATGTTACGAATGCTTTGAAAAAACTATGTACTTTGCCTAGTTTAGAGACTGGTACTCCTGAATTTTTCTTTGCTAGCTTGTTGATTGAAGATCCGTAAAGAATGGACTTTTTTTCGGTTTACCAGATGATACAAAGAGAGTTGAATACATAAATTTTATGTATAAGTATGACAAATATAAAAATTAAACATAGTTTCTATCTATGCATTACTATGTTTAGTTTATTGTTTTTATTATTTGTGCACTTATGTTGACATGGTATTTTTTAAGACATTATGAACTTGGTTAACTTATTTTATTATATTTTTTTATCTTGTTGGTAATCTATAATTTTATTACGTATTATATTATTTATTTCTTTATATTTAGACATATTAGTGTTATGTTTATTTAGAATATAATTTTACTTGTTGATTTATAGGTATGGATGATAATGTTATGCAAATTATGTCACTTCTACAAATTAAGCAATTTTTGGACATTGAGATTGAGTTTTGGGATTCGATCGCTTATGTAGCGAGTTATATGGGTGTGTATTTTTTTAACCACATATATAAGGAACCATACATGACTTCTTATCAAATAGGAGAACTATGGATGAATGAATTATTGAATGGTCATGAAAAACGGTGTTTTAATACATTTAGGATGAATCAAAATATATTTTGTCAATTACGTATGGTTATGGAAAACAATTATGGTTTGAGACCTTCCAATAGGATTTCTATTTTGGAGAAAGTCGATTTATTCATGTATGTCCTAAGTAAAGATTCCCCCAATAGAGATACTCAAGAGCGCTTTCAACATTCAGGTGAAACTGTGAGTAGAGTTTTTTAAGAAGTTTTGAGTGCCATTGATGGATTTTCAAGGGATTTACTTGTACCAAACGATCCCGAATTTAAGAAGATTCCACAACAAATTGCCAATGATGCTAGATATATGCCACATTTTAAAGTAATTCAATAAGTTCTTACTCCCTCCTTCATTATATTTTCATTGAAAATTGTTGTTTTATCATTTTATGATCATTGCTTTATATTAGGATTGTATTAGAGTTATTGATGGTACACATATAGTGGTAGTTATTGCAGAAGAGCATCAAACGAGATATAGAGGACGGAAAGGAATAATGACTACAAATGTATTGACAGCATGTGATTTTAACTTACTATTTATGTATGTTTTAGCCAGTTGCGAGGGATCAACACACGATTCTCGTATTTTGCTTGATACAATTGGTAATCTGAGAATTAAATTTTCTAAACCACCAATAGGTAATTTTAAGATTTGTAAGAGTTGCTATTCATGATGTAGACCTTTTATGATGCCATCTATAATAATTATATTTCCTCTATGAATGCTCAGGTAAATATTACTTGGTTGACAAAGGCCATCTAAAAAGAGAAGGATATTTGACACCTTACGCAAAGACAAGGTATCATCAATCAGAGTTTCGTGGTGCAAATCCAAGAGAATATTGATAAGTTTTTAATCGAGCTCATTCATCATTGAGAATTTGTATTGAGAGGGTTTTCGGTGTTCTTAAGGCTCGATGAAAAATATTGATGAAAATGTCTAAGTATTCATTTATAGATCAAAATAGAATAATTTGTGCAGCTTTTGTGTTGCATAACTATATTAGAAGAATTATAATTAGTGACCCAGTTTTTAACATCATCGATCAAGATCTTGAATTTATACCTCCAGATGTATTTTAAGATGTTGAAGTTAACTCTACGTAAGAAGGTGTTGAAAAACAAAGAACTCGTGAGATGACAACTATTCGTGGTAATAGTGCTTCTAGTTTAATGGTAGTTAGACATCGTTCTTAAATTATTATAAACCTTTGCTTTAAATAATGATGTTCATTTCTTTTACTCTATTGAATTGTATTGTTAAACTTTATTTAGATTCTTATATTTTATGTTTAGATGTATCACCGCCACCACCACCACCACCATCATCATCATTCTTCTTCTTCTTCTTCTTCTTCTTATTATTATTATTATTATTATTATTATTATTATTATTATTATTATTATTATT
>JANKYE010000009.1:22207688-22223302 GCA_032467995.1 Erythroxylum dillonii | reverse complement strand
TTCTAAGACATGTAGCTATCTCTCCATAAAAATTTGTAGCATTTGGAGTTGATTTGAAGAAGTTTGTATTAGGGCAAGTAAGAGGTCGGTTAGGAGAGCATGATTAGGGTCTGAGCACATTTTGGTATTTTGATGATATATTGAGTTATAAAGCTCCGATTGAGATGATTCTTCCACCAAATTGAAGAAGAGATATAAAGCTATGATTTCTATGAAGAAGTCAAAATGAATTTAAGATTTTAGGATTTCCAAATTCTGTTCACAAGTAAGAAAATTGAGTTCAAGCATAGTGAATGATTGTGTGAGCACACCATGGAACCATTGTAAGCGAAGTTTTGGGGATGTTATGAGCATGAAGATGAATTAATGATGTTTATATGGATTCAAAAATGAAAAAAAAGTTTATAACCTTACAAGGTTATATGCACGCTCAAGTTTCACGATTTTAAGCAAGAGAGTTGGGTTCCAGAAACGGGATCCAACAGATTAGATCAAGTAGTAGATCTCATAAGCTGTAAGTATGAGTTGTTTACAGTTAATGTTGGATCTTGAAATTTTTCTTTAGGTTAAGCATGATTTAAAATAATTCTTGAAGTTTATTAGATTAATTATTTTTGGAGATAATTGTTATGTCAAAGTTAGTAGGATTTATTGAGTGGGTAAGTGGAATTAAAATGCTAATGTAATAAGGATGTTCAAGGACATTTTTGGGAAGACACTTAAGGTTAAAGAACATAAGCCTATAAGGAAGGGTAGAATGGACTTTTTGGACTCATTAAGGGTTGAATTAGAAGAACAATATGTTGTCTTGCTTGTTAAGTAGAGAAAAACGTGAATTGAAGGGAGAGAAGGATGAAAAATGAAAAATAAGAGAGAAGAAGAGAGGTTTCAATGAAAGAAGAAAAGAAGAGAAATAAAGCTTGTTAAGGTAAGTTGACCATCTTTTCTTCTTGCTTTATTAAAGAAATGGGTTGTGTTGTGGTTAAAGGAGTTAGAGATAAAAGGGGTTTGTGTAGTGAATGAAAGGTTTGTGTTTGAAGAAGATGAGTTAGGAGAATCAAGTGATTTTAGGGTTTCTAAACTAGATCTTAGGTTTTCTAACCTAGATGTACTATGGGTAGGTTAGATTTGAGTTTAATTTGTGTGCATGGCAATTTTTGTAATTTTTTTTAAGTTTAAAAAATTTTATTAGAATGTTGTTTTGAATGGAACCTTTGTTGTTTTAGGAAACCAAGAGAATCCTACCCAAGAGCAAAGAGAAAGGCAAGCTTGACTTGGATTTTTGCAAGCTAACTAGGTGGGTAATGTATTTTTAGTTATTATGTAATTGGGCAAATTCTTGCCTATGTGTGTATGTTGATTTGCTCGAAATTGAATTGTTATGACTTATTGGAAATGCATGATGCATTGTGATTATGTTATACCTTGAAAGAGGTTATAACATTTTAAATTAAATGAAAAAAAGAAAAAGCATGACAGTATGGGCATGTGATAAAATGAATATGTGCTTTTGTTTGGGTAAGAGAGGAACCCGTTTCGTTAGTCACATGTACGTTGACCTATAGCCTTCTCCCAGCTACCCGCTTGAGGCCACGAGATCTTGAGAATTTGGACTCGTTTTATTTACGGAGTAAACTTTGGTATCTCTATTTCGTTCCACGGAACTCTCGAGCCATTTGTTTGTGCATTGCATCTTTAATTTGTCGAGTATGGTGCATAGTTGATGAAGTAAATCACTTGTTAATATAGAATTTATGTACAATATACAAAATGCACAAAGGGGGGGGGGGGTTGAATTGTGTATTGTTTTCGTGAATACAAAAACCTTAGATATTTCTTGAAAAGAACTTTTTTCAAACTATTGAATGAATATAAAAAAAAGGTATACAGGAATAGCTACATGATTAGATTGCAAATAACTTCTATCTACTAGAACAATAGAAATTAAAGTAAAAGGTTAGAAGATAGACAATGTGATTTTATACTAGTTCACCTTAAACCTTGGGCTACGTCCAGTCTTCAGAGTTTGTCTGAGATGTCACTACACTTCTTCAATTTACGAGTATTCTTTCCTCTCTTTCAAAGCCTCTTCAGGTCTCTTACACCAAGTATTCTTTATGTTATCTTAGCCTCTTCAGGCTCTTTGCCTTTTCTATCTCTCACTAGAAAGATATTGTGAGGTTTTTGTTACACTAGAGTTTTCCCTCATGTATCGCACTTTGAATACATAGTTTTTCTTTGTAAGTGATAACTTGAAAACTAAACGTTCAAAAACCAAAGTTATTTAGTCTTTAATTACGACTAGTATTTATAGCCTAAGTCTCCAATTGCTTCTTGACAACTGCTTCTTGTTTCTTGTAGAAACCGTTATTTAGTTGAGTTTTGTAACTAACTCCAACTGACTAATGCCCAACGTACTAGAGTATCTTCATTTCTGCATCGTCTGTGTTTTCCTGCTTCTTCTGTCTTTTGTGCTTCTTCTGTGTTTTGCAATTCTTTTGTGTTTTCCACTTCTTCTTTATTTTGCGTTTCTTCTGTGTTTTTCACTTCTTCTATGTTTTGCGCTTTTTTTGAGTTTTCTACTTCTTCTATGTTTTGCGCTTCTCCTGTGTTTTCTACTTCTTCTGTGTTTTGCGCTTCTTCTGTGTTTTCTCTTTCTGTTTTTGTGCTTCTTCTCTGTTTTCCACTTCTTCTGTGTTTTTCCGTTTCTTCTGTGTTTTTCCGTTTCTTCTGTGTTTTTCTCTTCTTCTGTATTTTTCACTTCTTCTATGTTTTGCACTTCTTCTGTGTTTTCTACCTTTTCTGTGTTTTGCGCCTCTTCTGTGTTTTTTCACTCCTTCTGAGTTTTTGTTGCACGCTTAACACACTTATCAAAACAGTTCATTTATTTCTAATATTATTATTATTTGATTGTCACCAAAATTAATAGATGTGAAGTCTTCTTGACTTAACAATCTCTCCATTTTTTATGATAACAAATAATCATAATTTTAGAAAGATAAAAGTGATTAACCGAATATTATTTAGATAGCGAATAAGAAGACAACAAAAGATATACACGCGTGAAAAAGAAACTTGTAGTCAATACTATCTTCTTTTTCTTCTCTCTTTGTCTCTGGTCTCCCTATGCACTATCTTTCTTCTGCTTCTGCTCTTCTCCCCTTATTTGTTCTTAATTAGAAAAAACTTTACCAAAGATGCTTCATGATTTCAGAAAACATTCATTGTATATCAGTGCGAATCAACTTAAGGTCTTCTTTAATAGAAACTCGCAAATGAGCTACTTCCTCATGTAGATCACCCACTGAGTCACCCAGATCGTCAACTTTAATATGAATTTCTTCAATTTCCTTTACTAAGGCTTCCCAACTCCCCTGCTATGTGTGACTAACTTATCCAAAACAATAGTAGAATCCTGTTGAGGTGTTCTTGGTAGATGGAAGTTTGTAGCAACAAATATTTCTAAAGGTATAACATCTAATTCTATGATTTTGATAACAAGAGGTTTGAAAGATTGTTTTCCTTCTGGGAGATCAAGGTCATCAGGTCTACATAGTTTTAGAACTAGTTTTTTAAGAAGATGTAGTACATATTTAATTGAAGATATAAAACACAAAGCTCTAAAGTGCATGATTAGATGCATAAAAGTCTCTAAGTTGAAACTAATACCTTTAATCCTTGTAGCTATGTATTGTCCTTTTGTCACTCTTCCAACTACCTAAAAAGTTGCATCTGTAGTGAAGCGTGCACACTGACCTCCTGATGGTTTAGAAATATGATGTGAAACATAGATTCCTCTAAGTTGAGCTACATTGCAGCCTCATCTATGTTCCTCACAACTGCTCGTATCTGATCTTTTGTAAGATCATCTGTATTCCCTTCAGGATACAACTTATTTTTCCCTTTATCTTCATTGCGTACAATGTTTGAAGGTCTTGATTGTATATCTGGTACAATCTTGATCAATGTTCTGTTTGTGATTGGGTAAATAGTATACCGCTCCTTGATCATCTGCATTGGATATGGTTCTGACTTTTCATCTCGCAGAACACCATATAGTCTTTTCTCTCCATGATTTAACAGATGTATTGATCGATTATTGATCAGTATTGGTTTGATTTGTACCTTGACTAACCTTTTCACAAGTTCTCTTATAATAATTGAGCTTCTACTTCTAACAGGTACAGGTTCTTCAATCACCTTCAGTCTTAAATCCTCTTTTCTGATAGGTTGAGAAGGATTATAATGTGCTGAAGTGTGTTCAACTGACTTTGTCTTTGTTGAACATTAGTTAAAGTATTCTTTTTCTGACTGATCTTCAACTTCTTACTTTCTTCTACCAGTCTAGAAGGAGGTTGTTGTTAAGGTTTCTTCCTTTCAAACACTAACTTCCTCTTAATTTTTGTTTCTTTAGTCGTTTTTATTGGCTGATCTTGCAAAATTGAGACCAAAGATCTAGTAGCCTGTGGTGCTTTCTCTGTCTTTCTTGAATCTTCACAAAGAGTCAAACCTTTCCCTTTCTTTATTCTTGTTGACGCAAGGTTAATAATCTAGATGACCTTCTTGATTGTTTGGATTTCTCGGAATAAAGTGTCTCCCCCTTTCTTTTCAACGACACTTGTTTGACAAATTGTTTCACCTGTCTTTCTTCTCTGTGTGAAATCGTCTTAACTTTTACTGATTCATTTGATGATTTATTCTTCTTTTCTTCTATAGATATTCTTCCTATGGATTGAGGTTTTGTCTTCTTTGTGGGAGTAACCTTTTCACTCAAACTGTGTTTGACAATACGCTCCCCCTCAGTCCTTGCTTTTGCTATAGAATCTATATCCTTCTTTTCTTGAATCTTAAAACCCATTCTACAAACAGTTGACGCATTAATGATGCTTTTTATATTCATCTTCATTTTGTTTCCTCTAACAATAAAAATTTTAGAATATTTGAAGATCCTTGTTAGCAGCATACCATACGGTAAGGCATTAGAATCTCTCTTCGTTTTCATCATATAACTTAAAATTAAGTGTGGAAGATCTATAGGTTGATGGTTGAGTAAATGAAAAAAGCATTATTCATCTATCATCGTCACAACATTCTTCGAGCCTATTCTTGGTAGACACAATGAAAAAGTAGTGCATATAGAACCCAAGCCTTCAGAACAAGAGTTGACGCCTTTTTGTCCTGTAGGTCACTACTTCCATAGAGTTGTTGATTGATATGTGCTTTTTCTACATTGACTTGAGTCATCCATCTTATGTTATGAGACAGCTTTGCTCCAACACATGGACATTCACTAGCTCTCTCAATTAACTCCAGTGTCACAATAACCAACAATCTATCTACCATTGATACTAAAGTATCGTCTACTACTTTTGCATTCTTCCAAAACTCATATACTTCATTCGGATAGACTGTTTCATAAACCTGAAAGAAATTTTTCCATCCAACTGCATCAATTTCTGGTTCAATGTCCATCTAGTTCTTCCTCAGAGAACCAAAATCAACATGTCATCCATAAATCATAGATTGCTCCATTTGTGATCTGTAGAGAATAAAGACTAAACACACAAATGTATTTTTTTTTCAAAGAAATGATGTTAATATCTGAAGTTGAGAATGTGAACAGAAAGAACTTGATATCAAGAACATAGTAATGAAATGTTTTGTTGGTAGTTCTGCAAAAGTCGATTTCAGAGTATTTCAAGAATATTCTAGAGCAGGTGATATTCTAAAAGGCTTTGAGAAGCTTTCCTTCTAATACCTTCTCTTGAAAGAAATTACTGTCTGTAACTTACCGTTATTGTTTTCTTGAAAACTTACGACTTTTTATCTTCTTTACTAAGACATTCATCTGGGTCATGACGTGTTAGACTATTGGTCACTCAACACTACTATATTCAAGTTTCGTCTGATTTTTTTAAATCTTTCTTCATTCAAAGGCTTAGTGAAGATATCTACCCATTGATGATTTGTCTCAACAAATTGTAGACTAACAATCTTCCTCTGTACATAGTCTCGTAGGAAATGATGTCTAACTTCAATGTGCTTTACCCTCGAGTGTTGTATTGGATTCTTCGATAGGTTGATAACACTTGTGTTCTCACAGAAAATTGGGATTTGTTCTTCTTGTATTGAATAATCTTCTAACTGATACTTGATCCATAACGTCTGTGAGCAACAGCTTGTAGCTGACATATATTTAGCTTCTGCAGTAAATAGAGCAATTAAACTTTGCCTCTTACTTGACCAAGAAACTAGATTATGGCCAAGAAAGTGATAACCTCCACTTGTACTCTTCTTATCAATCCTGTCTCCAGCTTAATCAACATCACAATAGCCAATTAACTTGAAATCTTTACTTTTCTCCTACATTAAGCAAAGATCAGTAGAGCCTGATAGATATCTCAAAAATCTTTTGACAGTAATATAGTGAGATTCTCTAGGATCTGCTTGAAATCTTGCATACAAACAAACACTAAACAGAATATCAGGTCTACTTACTGTAAGGTAAAGTAAGGAACCAATGATTCCTCTAAAAAGGGTTTGATCAATCTTCTTACCTGCTTCATCCTTAGATAAAAGGTTTGAAGGATGCATAGGAGTTGGCATAGGTTTCACTTTTTCCATTCCATAGTTAACCAACAGTTCTTTGATATATTTCTGTTGATGAATAAAAATCTTTTCTTCGGTTTGCTTAACTTGTAAACTAAGAAAGAATTTTAATTTACCCATCATGCTCATTTTAAATTCATTTTTCATCAGGTTCTCAAAACTAGAACATAACTTTTTAGACGTTGCACCAAAGATAATATCATTAACATATATTTGTACTATGATGAAATCATCCTTAATACATTTTCTAAATAAAGTCTTATCTACATGTCCTCTTTAAAAAATCATTTTTAATCAAAAAGGAACTTAGACGATCATACCAAACTCGAGGATCTTGTTTCATGCCATACAAAGCTTTATGAAGTCTATAGACATAATCTGGTTTCTTAGAATCTTCAAAACCAGGAGGTTGCTTTACATAAACCTCTTCATCTATAAAACCATTCAAAAAAACATTTTTCACATCCATTTGAAATAGTTTTATATCATGAAAAACAACATATGCAAGCAAAATCCTAATAGCTTCTAATCTAGCTATAGGAGCATAAGTTTCATTATAGTCTATTCCCTCCTATTGATTATAGCCTTGAGCTATTAATCTAGCTTTGTTATGACTTACTCTGCCTAACTCATCTAGTTTATTTTTAAAAACCCATCTGGTTCCTATTTTGGAGGGTCTAGGAACTAAGAACCAAACTTTATTCCTTGTAAATTGGTTCAGCTCCTCTTGCATGGCTAAAATCCAAGCTTCATATTGAAGAGCTTCATCAATTTTCTTAGGCTCTATTTTATAAATAAAAGCTACATTTGCTTCTCTTCTGAATTTAGACCTAGTTCTTACACCTTCTGAAGTTTCTCCTATAATTAGATTTTTTGGGTGAGAAGATTTATTCCGCCAGTCCTTTTTCAGGCTAAGATTTTCAGGAATATCTTCTACTTTATCTAGAGGAGTATCTAATGGTGACACATCTTCATTATCAACTAAGGGTACTGATAGGGTTTCATTATTAGTATCATTTCTTCTATTTGGTTGAGAACTATCATCAAATTTGACATGAATAGATTCTTCATCAAATTTAGAAGCAAGATTATAAACCCTATAAGCTTTAGAAGATAATGAGTATTGTTGGACCCCACACCTCACCTGAAGGTGTTTGAGGGTTATACTCCGGCGTGTGTTTGCGGGCTATGCCGCGGCATCCATCACAAATCGGTATTGTCCTCTCTGGGAATCGAACTCGCGACCCCTCAAGGTTTTGTTGCACTTAAGTGCACGCCACGCTGGGCTATAACCCCCAAACACCTTCGGGTGGGGTGTGGGGTCCAACAAGTATCCTATAAAAATTACTAAATTGATCTTATAATCAAATTTATCCAGCATTTCTTTTGTTTTCAATATAGTACACTTGCAACCAAATAGATGGAAGTAAGAGATATTAGGCTTCCTTCCTTTCCATAACTCATATGGAGTTTTATTTAACAAAGGTCGCATAAATATTCTATTTTGAATATAACAAGCTGTATTTACAACTTTTTCCTAGAAATACTTAGGAAGATTAATTTCACAAAGCATGGTTCTTACCATTTCCTGAATCGTCCTGTTCTTTCTTTCTACAGCTTCATTCTGTTGTGGAGTTATAGGAGTAGAGAAATTATGGAAAATTCCATTCTCTTCATAAAATATTCTAAATTTTTCATTTTCAAATTCACCACCATGATCACTTCTAATTCCAACAATAGAAATTCCTTTTTTCATTTTGTAACTTTTTGGAAAGAATTTTAAAACATTTAAAAGATTCATCCTTATGTGATAAAAATAATATCTAACAAAATCTAGTGAAGTCATCAACAATTACGAGACCATACTACTTTCCGCCAAGACTTAATGTCCTAGTTGGACCAAATAAATCTATATGTAACAACTTTAAAGGTCTAGACGATGTTACAATATTTTTAGAAGAAAAAGATGTTTTAACTTGTTTTCCTTTATGACAACTTTCACAAAAGAAATCCTTGTTAAAACTTATTTTTTGTAAACCTCTTACCAAATCATGTTTAATTAACTTGGAAATATGTTTAAAACTAATATGACCTAGCTTTTTATGCCAAATCAGTTTTTCTTCATCAGTTGATATAAAACAAGAAATATTTTGACTTTGCAAATCTTCTAAATTAATCTTATAAAGATTGTTTCGTCTTTTGACAGAAAAGAATATGAAACTGTCCTTGTTTTTGACTACACAAGAGTTTTGATTAAAGGATACTTCAAAACCAGAATCACATATTTGACTTACACTAATCAAATTATGTTTTAAACCTTCAACTAGCAGAACATTATCAATAGATGCAAAGGAATATTTACCGATTTTGCTGATTCCAACTATTTTTCCCTATTGGTTGTCTCTAAAAGTTACTGATCCTCCCTTCTTATTTTAAAGATCTATAGACCTTCTTCCCCTCATATGTTGCAAGTATCCACTGTCTAAAAACCATTGGTGCTGGCTGCTTTTTCCAAGGAAGGAGATCTGTAGTAGATATTATATTCTTTTTAGGTACCCAGATTTTCTTGGGTCCTTTAGGGTTAGTCTTATAATTATTCATAGAATGATAATAAAAAGACTGGTGATATTTATTTCTATAAGGAACAAATTTCTTTTTGTAACAAGTATTGCTATTAGTAAACCCTAGACCACTCTTATCAGTAGGGTGTCTATATCTTCCAATCATGTCATTCATATTTTTGGTGCTTTCATTAAAGGATGACAAATCTATTGAAAGAGTATTAATCCTTTGTTTCAACTGATTAATTTCCTCATATCTATCTATAGTTACTCTTTTCTTCATATCGTCTACTTGTTTCTTAAGGCAAACGTTTTCTTTTTCTAACACTTTCATGTTCTTCAAGTTTTTGACAAAACTTCTCTTTAAGGATCTATACTACTTTAGTATAACATGTGAATCTTCTAACAATTCTAAATATGCATCTTGCAGTTCATTAAAGTTAGAGGTTACCTCCTCCTCACCTTCTTTTTTTGGCTACCAAGCATATATTTGCTTGTACTAATGCTTCTGAATCAGAATCAGATTCGAACGAATCCAAATTTTCCCATGTTGCCATCATGCTTTTCTTATTTTCTTTATTTTTCTTTGATTTTCTTCTAAGCAACGGACATTTAGTCGTGTAATTTCCTAGTTTGTTGCACTCGTAGCAAATAGGGATGGCAAAGGGGTAGGTATGGGGCGGGTATGCCATCCCCCGTACCCGCCCCATGAACCTGCCCCCACCTCCATACCCGCCCCCATCCCTGTCGGGGATTTTTCTGGCGCCCCCATCCCCGTACCCGTTGGGGGGTTTGACCCCCATCGGGTACCCGTTTACCTGCCTCTTTTTTATATAAAAAAGATAAGCTCCTCCGACGCCAGCGACAGCTCCAACGGCGATGGCAGGGGTCGAGGTAGGTAGAGCCAGATGAGGCGAAGCGAATGAGGTAGGTGGTGTGTGATTGGGAACGGTGGAAAGGGTGCCGGGGTTAGGAGGAACCTCGCCGGCGTCCGAAACTTCAGACCTAGATCTAGGACAATCGATGGCCGGTTGGACAAAACAAATGGTAGGGTTGGAAAGAGCATGAGAAGGCAAAGACGATGATGTAGGTAGGGAGGGGAGGGGATCACCGGAGCTGGCATCGGTGACCGTGGCGGCGGCGGGGGCAGTGGCTGGTGCGGAGGAGGAAGCAGAAAATGGTGAGGTGGCAGAAGAGAGTTTGGAGGCTGAATATTTTCTGGAGTTCTTACCCATAGGGCTAGAGAGAAGCCAGAGAAAATATCCAATATTTTCACTATTGGATATTTGCACTGAATATATAGTAATTATTATATAACGGGTAAACGGGTAAACGAGTATGGGCGGTGGTATCCTCATACCCGCCCCAATACCCGACGGGTATTTTTGTTAACCCCCCATACCCGCCCCACGGGTAAAAATTTACTCCCCATATCCGCCCTCGTTCGGGTAATTTTATCGGGTTCCCATAGGGTTCGGGTATAATTGCTATCCCTAATGACGACACACCAAATTGATAATAATTGGATGTTATTCAGTCAACTACTAAGAAAAGTTATATATTTATATTCGTTAATATTATTATCATTTATTTACTCTATATATTATAACATATATCTGTCCATATTTTGAAATGGTAGGTTTTATGTGCTAATGCTGCATATAAGTGACAGGTTAGTAATCATAATGGTGGATTGGTTAATGGATTAGAACATCCACATCAAGCTCTCAACCATAACTCTGGATAATTATAGCATAAATGATACGACGATAGAAAAATTAAAGAATAAGTTGCAAGTTGGGAGCTTGTTAATTGGTGGAAAGTTATTCTATATATCTTGTTTTTATGTATATCCTGAATTTGATTATGAATGACAGGTTAGAGGTAATAAAGGAAGTGGTTTAGTTGATCTAGAGTAACATATTGTATTCGAGTGTAACAATTAAAAGAGTGAAAAATTTTATACTACAAATATTCATTCCATGCACAAAGAAGTGGATTTTAGATTATTCAACTAGATAAAATTCAACATTTAAAAAGTTAGAATTGACAACCAAGTATGTTAAGTTTTTAAGCAGACTGAGACAAAGAGATTCTCATTATACTTACCTACCAGCAAAACAGTAATGAGAATTAATTAAGTACTTTGTGTGAAGTTGAAGATATTTTATAATGCTATTGAGTTATCTTCAAGAATAAAATTTTCAACTTCGTACATTAGATTTAGCAATATGTATGAGATCAAGTGGGCTTTATCTAGTTACATATGTCATTATAATAAGGTGATCGAAGTCATAGTAGAGCAGATGATGGAAAAAACCCAATTTTTATTAGTATATGATAGGGTAAATTGTGGTAGTTATTTCTATCTTGGACCTGAGATATATGATAGAGGGACTATATTTTTATCATAAAAAATTGTTTGATGATTGGAATCAAGAACGTATTGATATGATTAAACATTTTCAGAATAATTTATTTAATGATTACCAACTAAGATTGTACAAAGATCATAATCGCAATAGTTCAGTATCAACTTCAGCTTTAACTTTATATGACTAGTGTGAGTCTTGAATTTTGCATAATTCATCAAAGAAAAAAAAAAGGTTAGGACTTCTTATAGTAAGGTGGAATTGGACAACTATTTGGAGGTAGGAGTTGTAACCTCGGTTAAAAATATGTAATTCGATATATTGATAAGATTGAAAGTTCGAATGAATTCAAATTCGAGACCTTGTCCTTGCTATAAAGCACGGTCGGGCTTGAGTCTCAAGTTGGGCCTAGACTTGATTTATTATTTTTGTGTTACGAAAATGCTTATTTTGAGTTCAATCGGGATTCAAGCCTTCGAAGCTCGAGCTCAAGCCCTTGTCCTTGCCATGAGACCTGATCAGACTCGAGCATTAGACTAGCCCAGGCTTGATTTACTATTTTTGTGCTGTGAACAATATACAAATTACCTTTTTTGCCATGTATTTCCAATGGTTAAAAGCAAAAATGTATAGAGCAAATATACTGCTGAAAAATAGTAGATTGTACAGAAAAGAAAATACCTCAAAACTATTTTCTGGTTTCTTAATATATTATTAAAACGAATGCATTTATTTAGATTAATGATATAGAATAGGGATTAGGCATTAGCTGACTTACAATTCATTCGCATAAGGTTATTAATTTGGAGAGACGAAGAACTGAATGGTAATCTACAAAATAAACATTTGGCTTTTAATTTGCATATCTTTGTAAATTAAAGAATAAATAGAACGTAACGTATTGCCTAATTGACCCAAATCTTTGACTTCTTCGAGGGTCAAGTCTTGTTAAAAAAACAAAACAAAAGAGAGAAAAATGTACTTGTTCGAGTTCGACCAAAATAACATATTAAAATTCCCGGTGAATCGGCCAAACCGTCGGAACTCAAAGCGCTACTTTTCTTAATTTCACTCCTCCAAACGTTTGACGGCGAATGAATAAACTTTCAAAGGTTCAACGTTCAACATTCAAAACAACCACAATAACACTCACACGCACGTTTGAACGCTTCTCGATTCTCTCTTTTCCTCTCTATATCTATATATACCTTCCTCTCTTTCATATCCGTCTCTGCAAGCTTCTTCAACCTTGAACGCCATCCAATATCAACCCTTTTTCTCTCTTCCTTATTGTCTCTACCTCTCAGAAAATATACATATATAATTTCACCTCCGACCAGCAAAGAACAATCTTTCGATAAATCCATTTATTTACATTAGAAAATGGTTTTTGGTTGGAGAAGAAAGAGACCAACTTTTGGCAACAAAGGTAGGAAAAAGCAACAAGCTGGAGCAAATTCTCACTTGGAGCTCCTCGTTCCTCCACATTTTCTTTGCCCTATATCTCTCAGCCTCATGAAAGATCCTGTGACATTGTCATCTGGCATTACTTACGACCGAGAGAACATAGAGACTTGGCTTGAAGCTGGCAACTTCACCTGTCCTGTAACTAATCAAGTTCTCGGGAGTTTTGATCAGATTCCAAATCATTCACTTAGGAAAATGATTCAAGAATGGTGCGTTGATAACCGAAACTATGGAGTCGAAAGGATCCCAACACCAAGAGTCCCTGTCTCTTCTTATCAGGTATCTGAGCTTCTTTTCAGTGTTGCATCTTCAACAAAGAGTTTGGATCGATTGGGTTGCCTAGAATTAGTGAAGAACATCAATAAATGGGGCAAAGAAAGTGAGAGAAATCGTCGATGCATCGTAGTGAACGGAACGAGCACTGTATTGGCCGAGGCATTCCACGCATTTGCCATGGATTCTTTTGAGCGAAACGCTTGTCTGCTAGAGGAAATATTATCTGCAATCACTTGGATGTTTCCTCTTCATGTGGAAGCTCAAGCACAATTAGGAACCAAAGTTTCATTAGAGTGCATGGTTTGGTTCTTGAAATGCAGAGCCGAAGATACTTCACCCAAACAGAACTCCATTCTTACATTGAAAGAGCTTCTTTCTTCGAATCAGCAACATATAGAATCTCTGGCATCAATACCAGGAGTTGAGGAGCTACTATTTGGGTTCATTGAAAATCCCATTTGTCCCACAATCACCAAATCGTCTCTTTTGTTAGTGTTTTATCTCCTATCATCTGAACTTTCCGGCGAACGCATCAAATTGGAATTTGTCAACTTGGGTCTGGTTTCTTTGATGTTAAAACTTATTGTGGATTCAGAAAAGAGCTTATCCGAGAGAGCTTTAGGTGTTATTGATAGACTTTGTGAGTGTGAAGAAGGGAGGCAACAGGTATACAATAATGCTCTAACAATACCAGTTCTTGTGAAGAAGATTTTGAGAGTATCAGAGCTAGCATCACAGTATTCTGTTTCTGCCATTTTGAAGCTTAGCAAGTTGGACAAGAAACATCAGGAGACAGTTCTTGTTGAAGCTGTTCAAGTTGGTGCCTTTCAGAAGTTGGTATTGCTCTTGCAACTTGGATGTGGTGACGATACAAAGGAGAAGGCAACCGAGCTTTTGAAGCTAATAAATCCTTACAGGGCTGGATTAGAATGCATCGAGTCTGTAGATTTCAAGAATCTGAAACGGTCATTTTGAATTTATTTTTTTTGTTGACAAATTTTGTTTCATTGACAGATCTGGAATAGAAAGTATTTGTACTTACTAAGGTAACATATATGTGTTGATGATTTTGTTCTTTTAGCTTGATTTTTGGGTCAACAGAGAATTAAGAAATTTTCTGTCATTATGCAAAGAATATTTTTGTGACTATTTCCTGAAATATTAATTCCCCCATTCTCATTCTCAGTCCCTTTTTAACTAGCTAGATTTTATCATTTCATTCAAGTTTTATAATTTACTTTTCAGCTAAATCTTCGCAAGAAGTTTCGGATTGAAGACAAGACACTTAAATGAGCTAATTCCAAAGTCTTGGTTGAAAAACCAAACTATGGCAAATTGATTTTGACTATTCGATTAAAATGATTCATAAATAAATTTGTCGAAACTAATAATTGTAGCCTATCCTCTCCTCTCCTCTCCTTTTAAGATTTTGTTTTGGTTTACATATAAAATTCGTTATGTTATATTAAAATTTTAGGGAGCAAACTCTTTATAATTTTATTTCATTATAGAAATAAAAAGATTTAAGACTAAATGTAGAGAGTTGGTGTAAAGAGAAAAGTCAAAAGTGAAAGAGAGAGAAAAATATGAATCACGGTTGCTGAATATGGTTCGTTAACTTTGACGTTTGAAGTCTGCAATTGCAGTATGTAATAAAATAGTATCCCATCCCTCGGAGAACATTGAACTTGAAGGAAGACTTGACCGTGGACTCGTTGTAAGTTCACATTATAATGTATTATGTATAATAAGTTGTACAATCTAGGATAAAAGAGTGTTAGAGCCAGTGTATATGAGTGAACAGAAATAGGATGCAATGTTTATGAGTGAACAAAAATAGTATGTTACACAATCTAAGATACAATCGTGTCCTATACCATCTTCGTAATGAATTGCCTTATTTAGAAATATGTTTTTGGTGGATTTCAAACTCTTAAAAGATTTTAAGATTTACTAGAGCCTTGTTCAAATTAAGTTTGGTAAGGAGCTATTTGAATATAATTGTATAAGCTAAAGTTTAGATATAATATATTATTGTAAACTTAGTTTAATGTAACTATCATTATCATTATTCAAATACGATATCAGAAGCTTTTGGTCCCAAGGAAGTAGGCACACTAAAATTGGTTGAAGCTCATTCAAAATGTTCTTGTTTTCTTTCTTGTTATTGTAAATAAAATACCCAAATAGAAATAAACAAGAGAATGAAAGGAAATAAGTCAGAATTAACTTCTATTATTTATCAACGTGTATCTTTACAAAGTGAAATTCCATGTCCTTATATAGGACTCTTGTACATGTACTTCATTCAATGAGAGAATGGGAAAAG
>JANKYE010000009.1:22176999-22187622 GCA_032467995.1 Erythroxylum dillonii | reverse complement strand
AGAATGGATAGTTTGATGATTTAAGTTTTGTGGTTGAGTTAGGATGAAGTGAATTAGTATGATAAGAAGTGAATTTAGCAAGATTATAAGTGTTTATAATGATAGGAAAGGGTTGGAAAGCATGAAGAAGGTTGGGAGAGCTTTGGAAAAGCTCATGTCCGTTAAACGGACAGGGCAGTCCGTTCAACGGACTGTCTCGGGTCATTTTGGACCCCTTGCCCAGCATATGTCCGTTAAACGGACATGGATGTCCGTTCAACGGACAGCCTCAGGTGAATTTGAAGTTCATTGCAAGTGCTTGTTCGTTAAACGGACAGGGCAGTCCGTTTAACAGACTGTCTCGAGTGAAATTGGTGTTTTTGGCAAGTGCATGTCCGTTAGACGGACACGCAGGTTCGTTTAACGGACACTCTCGGATCAATTCAGCCTCCAAGCTCAAGTCATGTCCGTTAAACGGACATGATTCGGCCTCTAACAGAATCCAAAAATATCATCTTTCCCGTGTATGTCCGTTTAACGGATATGCATGTCCGTTTAACGGACATACACGGGAAAGATGATATTTTTGGATTCTGTTAGAGGCCGAATCAGGTTTTGAGGTCTTCATGAAAGATGTAGCTTTTGAAGTCTACTTTCTAATGGTTCAAACATGAAAGCAATCGGACAATTGTGTTGAAAGTTATGGCAATTGTACCAATACAAGTTCAAAGTGGCTCAGGGTGTCAACACGGATAAATGTTTTAGGCGTAATTCATTTACCCGACCTCGAAATGAAGTGATTATTGAGGCAATAGATTTCTAAGAGATGTATGTATCTCTCCATGAAAATTTGTATCAATTGGAGTCATTTTAAGAAATTTTGCATTGAAACAAGTAAGAGGTCGGCTAAGAGAGCATGATTAGGGTTGGAACACCCTGTAATGTTTTAAGCATGTCTTGAGCTGTAGAGCTCCGATCAAGGTGTTTCTTGAATCAATTTAAACAAGAGACATAGAGTTATGTCTTATATGAATAAGTAAAAATTGAAATGTCGATTGGAAGGTTTCCAAATTCTGTATGTAAGCAGGAACGATGAGTTCAAGCATGGTATATGGTCAGTATGGGCTCGGCTCTGAAAGTATGACATGTCAGTTCAAAAAAAAAAATTTACGGATAATTAGGGTTTAATGGAATAACCCTTTCACGATAAGATGATCACGATTCACGTTTACAGTTCATGAGTTGGGTTCTGGAAACGGGATCCAACAAATTGTAATGGTTATAAAAAGTACTGTTCCTGCGTTCACTCTTTCTCAAACACGCCATCAACACCCAAAGTATGCTTTTCATCACCTTTTCATTAACTTCATCACTAGAATCTTTGTTAGATTACAATTATGAATATATATTCACAAGCGCACTTAAACCATAACTACCCTTTGCCTATAACCCTTATCTCCATTCAAAACTTGCTTTTGTTTTTAATTTAAATTATCTTTTTGTCTCGTTTTCTAGATATAGAAAAACACTAGCAAAAATTTGTCTTAAATACACAAAAAATTCTCACCTCTCATAATGGTAGTTTTCTCAAGATGACTTATTGAAAACAATGATATAAATAATTTGAACAAAAGCTATGTAAGTGATTTTTTATATAACTTAAAATGAAAATTTAAAGTTTTATCAGTTTGAAGTTCATATTGTATAGTTTTCAAGTTTGAACTTTAAATTTAATAGTTTTCAAAATATTAATACTCTTTTTGAACATTATGTTAGATCAATTTAATAATCATAAGTGTGGCTTATATTACTTTATTTGATTCTAATATGAAGTGGGCTTAAAATAATAGTTGTTGGGCTTGTAAAAGGAAATTAGAATCATTAAGGTTAATTAATAAAGAAACCCTTCCGTCTCCCTTCAGTTGAGAAAATGCTTATAGATATAAAAAAAATACACACGTTCTTGCACCATTGAAAAGAACGAAGAAAGGGAAGAAGGCGAGAGTGGATAAAGCTTTAGCGTAAAGAATGTATTTGCGAGCAAGAAGAGATTACACGAGTATGGATCAACGTTAGTATTTCTCTCTTTTATTTATAGTACTAATTTTAGGGTTTGAAAGTGTTGAATTAATTGTGTCATAAATGTTCTTGGGTGAATTCTATGCTTTAAATATTGCTTAGAATGATAAAGGTTAAATCTTATATATGGTATCAGAGCAAATTATGACACTTTGATTTGCATTAGAGTTAACCCTAAAATTTTCGAGAGCGATTAATATTGCTTTAAGGTTATAGAAGATTGTTTATTGTTTCCATTGTAATATCTCGATTAAAGCTATCTTATTTCTCAATTTCTGGATTTGATTTCAACAATTGAACGATCCTTTATAATAAAAGTCAGAGATTGCGACGACGTTACTATCTTTCTCATATCTATTTGCTTGTTTTGTTTTTAATTGAGATGGGATAGTTATTAAGTTGGGTTTTCTGATAATATAAAATGAAAGCCCTGTTTTTACGTTTGTGTAGCTTACCTGACAAAGCTTTAAGTTTATAAGCTGTGAAAAGCATAATAATTACATTAGTAAAGAATAGTTTTCATGGGACCTGCCATTAAAGGCATTGGATTTGTGTTGCATTAGTTGTTTACTGCATTTGTATGAGATTTGGAAAAACATGATGTATGTGTGGAGTTTATCATTAAAAATGTTTATGTTTGAAGTTGTAAAGCATACCTTGTTGTGGGTAAAGTTTATTCTGTTTATGGAAAACAAAAGAGTTAAAAGACAAGGTTTCATAGGGCCCACTATAGAGAGACTTTGGTTTATGTTGTTATAAAGCATAATTCTTTTGAGGTTAAAATGTATGAAAACTGTGCCTCCTTTGTTGAAAAGTCTTTAGGCATATTTTGTTGGGATTGACATAAAGTTTTTGAAAATAAAAGGTTGAAGATGGTCAGTTATGTTTTGGTCCTTATAGTTTTGAACTATTACAATATGATAATAAAGTTACAATTTTGTCCCTAAATGTTTTTTGGACTTTACAAAATCATCTTTCGACATTATAGTTAAATTCCAAATTTTATTTATTCTTAATTAAATGTTTATTATAAAGAAAGCTTGTTAGTCACCAAAGTGACCTTGCTTGAAAAGATATTTAGACATTTCATTATACATTATTTCAATTGTTCATGTTATGTGATGCTAATAAGTGACATAATAGATGAACTGAACAATTGAGATTATTAATTATAATACTAGGAGATCGCCCAAAGGTCGATCATTGCTCATAATTAATAACATTAAAAAGACTTATCGACCTACTTGGTGAATATGTTCGTATGTCCAAATATAACATGCATACTAGCTTGATTATGATTGACTGTATATCAAAGTGTGTTTATATATGTATATGTCAGCATCATTATGGATTAAGGATATGTGTTTAACTATCACCCAAAGGTGGACTTATACATATGTATGAAAGTTTATTATTGTCTGAATCTATTAAGTATACTCAACGAATTAATATGAGTTTGTTTTCATGTTTGCAGTTTCTAGTAATTTGTTAGCTATGAGCAACGGTCTGATCAAGTTCAATACGATAAACTATGTCAATTGGTCTGATCATATCCAATTTCAGTTAGGTATTATGGATAAGGACTTGGCATTAGTTGCAGAGAAGCCTGCAAGCATTACTGAGACCAGTATCTAAGCTGAAAGGACCTATTTTGAGGCTTGGGAAAAGTCTAACAAAATGAGTCTAAACTTGATGTGATTGACCATGGCTAAAAATGTTAAGCTATTAATGCCTCATACGGACAACGAAAGGGAATTCATAATGAAAAGCAAAGAGTATTCACAATAAGACATAACTGACAAGTCTATTGTAGGAAGTGATAAAATCTTATCTTGCTATATTATTTGATATTATCATCTTTGTTTTATATTTATTTTGGTGCTTAAATATGAAAATTAATGTTTGTTTTGTTTTAAGAGCTAAAAAGTGGATATTGCATCAAATTGGGACTCTGTTGATGATAATCACACATTTTGGATGAAGTGAAGAGATTGCGGTAATGGGTTTGGTTGATCATTCGAAGAGTTGGAGTTTAACTAGGAAACCCCCATCTATCCTTATCATGTAGGAATTTGAATTTGTTTTAGATAGACATCTTTAAAAGTTAGAATTAGATTATAATTAGATCAAAAAACTCTATAAAAGGGACGTTCCTCATAAAAAAAAAAGGGTTCTCTCTTCTTACGCTTTTCGTAATTCTTTATCTTTCTTCTATTTTTGTTATTAGAGCAAAAGCCATGTGTGACTAAACTCAATCGTTCTGATTTAAGGGGATTCGATATTCTAATTGTAACTTTGTAGGGTTTTGTGTTCTAAACCTTTTATTCACGTTTTAATCCAAGTATTTCTTATTTTAAGTTCTCATATTTTATGAATGATTAATATTGATTAATCTGACAATTTAATTTAATATTGATTATTCTATCACTATCTATGAGTTCAATGATTCGTAATTGTCATGAAGGATTGGTACAAGTAGCAAATAGGTTATTTATGAAATTGCATATTTAACTTATGATAAATAAGAAAACTAAGTTGGATAATTGCAGTTATCCCAATTATTTAATTTAGGTTTATTCTTTTTTCACTAAGCTTATTGCTATCAATTATTTGATATGGAATGCTATCACACCCAGTCAATTAACGATAAGTTTTGGTTTGAATGCTAGGTTTGAACTAATTAATTTAGGAAAATTTGAGATTTATTACGGTTATCCCAATATGTTTCGGACTAATTGCTTGAATTATAACAAATATTTGTTTTAGATCAATGATCAATGTTACAATTGGATGAGATCTTTCATTGAATCGGAGTTTGGTAATCTTGACTTTCTCATTTTTATTTTTAGTTGATTTAATTTGATTTCTTATTAATTTTAATTAATTCAACAACCCCCTTTTTAATTTTATTTCTTGAAATTAAGAAACTAGTATTTAGTTTTCTAGGGATTTGACCTAGTTCCAAGACTACTACAAGAAGTTTAAAGAATTAGAATTATTTTGGGGGCTTCGACAACCCGACCAGGAAGCTCGATGAGCAAATTGACGACCAAAAAGTTTGACTAGTCACAACCTATCCATGATCATGTAACAAGCATGTCAAATTTGGTTGCAAAGATGAAATCAATGGGCATGAATGTGAGTGAATCCTTCCTAGTACAGTTTATCATTAACTCACTTCCTCCTTAATTTTGTCAGTTCCAAGTGAATTACAACACGCTGAAAGAGAAATGGAACTTTCAAGAAATCAAGGCCATGTTGGTGCAGGAGGAAGGGAGATTAAAGAAAATGAAGGAAATCTCTATTCATATTACAGTACACAAAGAAGTTAGCAGCAGAAAGGGAAAGTCAGGAAAGAAGAGCAACAAAAAGGACAAAGCCCCAATGAAGGTTAATGAGGGCCAAATTCATAAAGAACAGTGTTGTTTCTTCTATAAGAAAGCTGGTCAGCTTAAGAAAGATTGCCTTAAGAGAAAGGCTTGGTTCGAAAAGGAAAGTAAGTACTATGTTTCAGTATGTTTTAAATCAAATCTTATTGAGGTGCCTAATAACACCTGGTGGTTAGATTCAGGTGCAACTACTCATGTGTCACATATTATGCAAGAATTCCTTTCGATCCAAACTATAAACGGAACTGAAGAGTTCCTGTATATGGGTAACAAAATGAAGGCGCGAATAGAGGGAATAGGGATATACAGATTGATCTTAGAAACTAGTTATAGTCTAGATCTTTAAAAATGTCTTTATGTTCCTAAATGTACTAGAAATTTAGTTTCTGTTAGTAAGTTGGATAAGATAGGTTTTAATTTCAATTTTAGAAACGATGTTTTTTCTTTATATAAACGACAGTAATATTACGATTTTGGTACATTAATAGATGGTTTATATTGTTTCAATCTTGATGTTAATTATTTTGAATCCATGTTTCATGTTGAACATAATATGGGTAATAAATGTAGTGCACATAATGAACACTTTGCTTATTTGTGGCATCAAAAGTTAGGTCATATATCTAGAGAAAGGGTGATGAGATTAGTGAAGAGTGAAATCTTACCTCAACTAGATTTTACTGACTGGGAAGTGTGTGTGGATTGCATTAAAGGCAAGCAAACCAAACACATATATAAGAATTTAGCCACAAGAAGTACTGAGTTACTTGAATTAATACACATTAATATATGTGGTCCATTTCATGTCCCATCTTGGAGTGGTGAAAAGTATTTTATCATCTTTATTGATGACTATTTCGAAATCCTTTACTTTTTTTTAAGTTAGTCGCTCTTTTGATTTTGGAAAAAATCTCTTTATCACTATACTCTTTCTTCTACACATTCATCTCCCCTGCACAGTCCGCATAGTAGAGAATAACTAATAGTTAGGATTCATTAAAAAAATAGCGAATCCACTCATGGAAAAAGATTTTCCGCATCACGCACTAATATATTTTTAACACCTAATTAAATTGTAAAATCATTCAAATTCAAATTAAAAACGGAAGCTCGTAGCTTGTTTCTTTCCTTATAATTGGAGCTGTTGGGCTTTATCCATTTTTTCCACTCAACCCAAGATTAAATTTATTTTTTAATGTTATGCACCAAGAATTCAGTGTTCACATTATTGTTATCTCTATTTACTGCATAAAAGTCCCAATCAGTGGACATTCTTGAGATGTTCATTAATGAAGTAAAAAGACAGATATAAAAGTGAAAGTCCTAAGGTCTGATAAAGGTGGTGAATATTATGGTAAATATGATGAGAATAGACAGTGTCTAGGTCCATTTGTAAAATTTCTTCAAAGTTGGGGCATTTGTGCACAGTATGTAGTGTCCGATACACCACAACAAAATGATGTAGCTGAAAGACAGAATCGTACTCTTATGGATATGCTTAGGAGTATGTTAAGTTATACGAATGTATCTTTATCATTATGGATTTATCATTAAAGATAGCTACATATCTACCTAATAGGGTTCCTAGTAAAGCGATTCTTGTGACACCTTATGTATTGTGGACAGGTAGGAAACCTAGCTTGAGGCACCTGCATGTTTAGGGTTGCCCAGTTGAAATAAGGATTTACAATCCTCATGAAAGGAAAGTTGATGCAAGAACCATTAGTGGTTACTTCATCGGTTATCTAGAAAAGTCCAAATGGTACATATTTTATTGTTTTAGCCATGGTACAAAAATAGTTGAGTCTGGTAATGCTCGGTGCATTGAAAATAGACAAATTAGTGCGAGTGGGGAACCACAAAAGGTGGATATTTAAGAGATTCAAGTGGAAAATCCTTCACCTAATATCTCTTCTCAAGTTGTTATTCCTCTTGTTGTATCACAGTTACACAACATATCAGAACTACAAGTTAATATTCTAAACCCACAAGAAGAGAATGTCAATAATGAACCAGAAAATAATGTGCAAGTCATAAATGACTAAGTGATGCCACAAGAAATAATATTGCGAAGGTTTAGAAGGGAGAAAAGACTAATTATATCAGATAACTATATGGTGTATTCACGTGAGCGTGAGTGTGACTTAAGCGTTGATAAGGATCTAGTCTCATTTAAAGAAGCCATGAAATGTATTAATTCTAAAAGTTGGCTCAATATCATGAAAGAAGAGTTAAAATCTGTGGATGAAAATCAAGTCTGGGAAATAGTTCAGTTATCCAAAGGCTCAAAGTAAGTGGGCTGTAAATGGGTCTTTAAGATCAAATGGGACTTGAAAGGTAATATTGAAAGGTACAAAGCCAGACTTATAGCCAAAGGTTATACTCAAAAGGATGACATTGACTTTAAAGAGACCTTCTCTCCAATCTCAAATAACTCTTTAAGAATTTTTTATGGCATTGGTAGGTCATTATAATTTAGAGCTTTACCAAATGGATGTAAAGACCGCTTTTCTAAATGGTGATTTAGAAGAAGAAGTTTATATGGACCAATCAGAAGGTTTTGTGATTGTAAAAAAGGAAAATATGGTGTGTAAATTAAAGAAGTCAATATATAGCTTGAAACAAGCCTCTTGACAGTGGTATCTTAAGTTCAATAATACCATTACCTCTTACGATTTTGTAGAGAACACTGTTGATAGGTGTATATATATAAAGGTCAGTGGGAGCAAGTTCATTATTTTGGTATTATATGTTGACGATATTCTTTTGGCTGCTAATGATTTGGGCTTGTTACATGATGTAAATAAATTTCTCTCTAATAATTTTGAAATGAAAGATATAAGTGAGGCATCTTATGTGATTGGAATAGAATATTTCATGACAGGACACAAGGATTGTTAGGGTTGTCATAGAAAGGTTATATCGGTAAAGTATTAGAGAGATTTAGAATGGAAACATGCTCAGCAGTGGTAGTTCCAATTCATAAAGGGGATAAATTTAATGAAATGCAATATCCCAATAATGATTTGGAACGAAAGGAAATGGAATCTATTCCTTATGCAACTGTAGTTAGGAATCTAATGTATATTCAAACTTATGCTCGGCCGGATATCAGTTTTACTGTTAGAATGCTAGGTCGATATCAAAGTAATGCATTAGACCACTGAAAAACTGCAAAGAAAGTTCTTAAGTATTTACACAGTACCAAAAATTACATGCTCACATACAGGAAATCAAATCACTTAGAAGTGGTCAGTTATTCAGATTCAGACTATGTTGGTTGTGTAGACTCAAGGAAATCTACTTTTGGTTATCTATTCCAACTAGCAGGAGGGGCAATTTCTTGGAAGAGTGGAAAGTAGTCTGTCATTGCTACTTCTACTATGGAAGACAAATTTGTAACATACTTTGAGATCATTATTCAAGCATTGTGGTTGCAAAACTTTGTCTTAGGACTAGATATTGTCAACAATACAGCCGGATATCAGTTTTACTGTTAGAATGCTAGGTCGATATCAAAGTAATGCATTAGACCACTGAAAAACTGCAAAGAAAGTTCTTAAGTATTTACACAGTACCAAAAATTACATGCTCACATACAGGAAATCAAATCACTTAGAAGTGGTCAGTTATTCAGATTCAGACTATGTTGGTTGTGTAGACTCAAGGAAATCTACTTTTGGTTATCTATTCCAACTAGCAGGAGGGGCAATTTCTTGGAAGAGTGGAAAGTAGTCTGTCATTGCTACTTCTACTATGGAAGACAAATTTGTAACATACTTTGAGATCATTATTCAAGCATTGTGGTTGCAAAACTTTGTCTTAGGACTAGATATTGTCAACAATACAGCTAACAATTTATTGTGATAATTCCACAGCTATCTTCTTCTCTAAAAATGACAAGTATTCTAAGGGTGTTAAACACATAGATTTGAAATAATTGTCAGTCAAATAAGAAGTGCAAAAATATAAAGTGTCAATTGAGCATATTGGAACTGATCTAATAGTAGCGGATTCGTTAACTAAAGGATTACCGCCTAAACATTTATTGGTCATGTTAAAAGGATGGACATTATAGATAAGTCCTTGTTAGCATGGGATCATTTATATATGTACAAATGTTTGAATATTTGCTATTATTGTTTTGACACTTATGAATTCAATTAATGTTATGTTTTTGCTTATTTGTTACTTGTCACATTAGGTTGGGTACATGCATTATTTTAATGTGATGACAAATGATGTTTTGAGAAAATATTAAAGTTGAGAGCTACAACGATCTAAATTATAATTATTTGAGTTGAGATGATTATGTGATACATGGAAGAAATCATGTCGTTAGATAATTTGAGAGCGTCATAATCTCATTATTTCAATTCATTCAAGTTTGATGGCTTGATAAATTCAAAATATGGTGCACACTTGTGTTGTTGAATCATCAAGTCGTAACATGAGGTAAGTGGAAGATTGTTAGATTAATTTATAATCATAAATGTGACCCATATTACTTTATTTGATTCTAATATGAAGTGGGCCCAAAATTGTAGTTATTGAGTTTGTTAAAAGGAAATTAGAATCTTTAAGGTTAATTAATAAAGAAACCCTTCCGTCTCCCTTCAGTTGAGAAAATGCTCATAGATATAATAAAAAATATACGTTCTTGCACTATTGAAAAGACTCAAAAAAGGGAAGAAGGTGAGAGTAAATAAAGATTTAGTGTAAAGAAGGTATTTGCGAACAAGAAGAGATTACACAGAGTATGAATCAAGGCTAATATTTCTCTATTTTCTTTATAGCACTAATTTTAGGGTTTGAAAGTGTTGAATTAATTGTGTTATAAATTTTTTTGGGTGAATTCTATGCTTGAAATATTGCTTAGAATGTTAAAGATTAAATCTTACATTTGTGTGTGTGTATACATATATGGGTTTAAATTAAGTTTTAATATAAATTTTAAGATGTAAAATACACCTTTTTCTTTAAACATTTAGCAAAGGAGTTTTCAGAAGGTAGTTTGTATATAGATTGAGACCTACTACAAATTTAAAATGCCATTTAAAGTCTTGATAGTAGATCCTTAATACCAAAAGTAAAGACAGATTACATGTGTTTACTCATGGTCGGATTCCTCAACCAAGAATAAGTTTTGGTCATCAACAACTGTGTTCACATCGAG
>JANKYE010000009.1:22134276-22144488 GCA_032467995.1 Erythroxylum dillonii | reverse complement strand
TAATAATAATAATAATAATAATAATAATAATAATAATAATAATAATAATAATAATAATAATAATAATAATAATAAAATCAAACATATTTTTGTTTTCAGTTTTTTATTAGAAATCACAATCAAAAAGGTTTTTGTTTTCAGGTTTTATATTGTAAATCTCAACCAAACAGGTTTACGTTTTTTTAGAAAAATAGAAACTAAAAATAGGAAACGGAAATAAAAAATAACAACAAAAAAATAAAAGTAGAACCAAATGGCCCCTAAAATTACTATTTTGCCCTTATGTTGGTTTTTCCTTCTAGATCTCCCGTTTTACTCTATTTGGTTATTAACACACAAGATCTCATCTTGGTATTAAGACTTGATGGATAACTAGTCCATCAAACTATTGGCACCAGTTTAATCACCAATTTTTGTAAAATATCTAAAAGTGATGATATCACTATAAACTCTTTATTTCAGTAAATGTTCCCTGATACATGTTTCAATTAATAATTCCAACATGCAGATACTGGATTAATGCTCTGTAAAAAAGCATTCCGATCATATCAAGAATTATAATGAAACACTTATGAGTTCACCATTTATCAAGATTGTGGTTCGTAATAAAAATGCTAAGGTGTGTGTTTTAAGACTAAAGTAATAGCCTACTTTATTCTTTAAAACATACATGATTCTAGATTCATTTAATAGTGCTATTATCGATAGTCAACTACTAATATGATATGAAACTCATCACTCCCTTGAAGTAAACTCCTTTACTTACAACACTACAGTTTAAACCATAATCAAGCGACCAACTTGATTATTTAACTATGAATTAATTATTTTAGATTCTAATAATATATATGTTTCCCATACATCTCCATGTAGTATATTACTTACAAAAGAATCTTGGTACCTTATGACTAGATATATAATGCTCATACAAATAAAACCAAACTCTTTTGTTTTATTAATAATAAATATTTTTATTGCAAAAGTAACTGAAAGAAGATTAGCTTATATGTAAATATACTTGCTCTCTAGGGCACTATATTTACATAACTCCAATATCTAAATGGTCTAATAAATTAATAAAACAATTGCATAGTAAAAGATCAATTTGTTAAGGTTTTTAGGGGGGTTCAAAACCTACATACTAATTTTCTAATATAGATAGTTTACTATGTTTTTCATTAATTCTCTGTTTCAATCTTACTGTTATTATCTTACTTACTTTAGTTTTATTTTCTTTTTAAATCAAAATCAAAACCAATTTCGTAGACTAGATAATAGGATAATGGTTATTATTAAAACTTATAGTCCTCATGAGATTGGCTCGTACTTACCAGTACTAGTCGCAACTACACTATGCACTTACAGTTATTTAATTATTGACACACTAAAACATGGTAAATCATTATTCCTTATTTTTTTCCTTTCAATCTGTCACAAGACATTTTCAAATAGTTTCTTCAACATTTTAGGTTCTTTTTTACTATCCAAGCTACTTATCCCATTAGTAAGTAAAGTCTAGTAGTGTTGATAAAATCTTTATCCCCTTTGTATAAAGGTAGATCCAAAATAATATCCATATAAATATCAACCATAAGGTTTACTAAGGCTGGCAAAGGAGTATGCAAGTGTAATGGCATCACCTTAGAATTAAATTCTCTACATAAAATGCAATTACACTTATAAGCTAAAAGAACTGTTCAACAATAGGTCCAATGTCTCTTTAATGCCAAAATGCCCATCAATCCTCCCCTATAAGCCTCACATGTCAAAAAATATCTTAAGGAACTTTTAGGCACTAAATTCATTTTCCTTAAACTAAATCACATCATACTTAAAGAATTTATCAAAAGCAATTTTCTTAATATCCTTAAAAATACATGCAAAATAATCATCATGTTCTTATAATTCCTTAATATGTTTAATGATTAATAATTTTGCATTCTAGGTAGTAGTGATAAAGGATCATATTAATAGAGAGTATGCGATTAGCTTTTGGAATAAAGAAATCGGTGTATATGATTGGGGGAGGGATTGGTTAAACTTAATAGTTGCAATAAAATAAAATAAAGTTATGGATTATAAATCAATTCAAATAATACAACTTTTGAGGATTAATTAATAGGTTTTAAATCTAGTTCTCGGTCTAATCTCAACCTTCATATGAATGTTTATAAGTGATCATAACATTATCCTCAAATCCATCTTTAAAAAAATTAACCATAGATCTAACAACAAGCTATTTTAATCCCAATTTTTTCTTAAATTGTAACTAATTGAAACAAGCTCTTTAATTGGGTTTAGCTATCAAACAACCTAGAACAAGCTCTCCAAAGTTTTATGTGATAGCCACATTACAGATTATGAAAATAGGTTAATCTAAGAAAAAAAATCGTATAAGCTTTCATAATTGAACGTTTACTATGTATTCCGAATGATTCACGACCATTAGTTTACTACGCATGAATTAGATTTGCAATAATTACATATTGTAATCATGATTCTAGCAATGAATCCATATATGAATAATCTAACAGGCATATCTAACTTGCTCATAGATAAATCCCAAACTTTAAACACATAATAACCTATTCAATTCCAAAAAAGAGTTAAGAAAAACATCACTAATATTAAACAATGGCCAAACATGTTAACAAGCTTGAATATTTCCTTTGAATTAGAGAAAAGGAGAATAGTTGCTTATAAATCTGAAAAGGGAAAGAAATCTTTGTCCTTTTATGTCTATAATTTGTATATGCCTTAAACGGACTATTAGTTGCCCTTTTATATTACAAAATTAGGGTTGTGTAATTATACATAGTCAGCTACACAGGCGTGTAGGACACTATGTATTTTGATTCTTTGAATTGGTGAAGTTACAAGATTATAGCTAGATACATAGTCAAGATACACTACTGTGTGTGTAGATCTATACATGGTTGTGTAGGTAACGTAGATGGTTGGAATGTCTTTAAGTTCTGACATATTTTTAGTGACTTGTAAGGTCCCATACACAACTGTTTAAGTCTCATAAATGGGCATGTACATTTCTACATAGGTTTTTCTTCCATTCCTTGTCTTGTTTTCACCATAATATCTCCATTTTGCTCCATGAAGGCAAATTAGACTGAACATCAATATAACTACACTAATGATGTGAATTTAGCTCATTTTGGTTCCTTTCTCCTCCAACTTATACCTAGATCATAATATTAATCAAAATAAGCATTTTAGATGGAACATAAACATTAATCACTAAGCATTAGGAATAAATAAATAAGCAATCAAGAACTTATCAATTTTCCCTACACTTAGCTTTTGGCTATTCTCAGGAAAAACGAAAAATCAAAATCAAAATCAAAATAAAAACTTCTCCTCTTTAACCTTATTTCCTAAGAATAGGTAGTCATTCAAAAAGAGGAATAACTTTCAAAACTGTAGCAAGAATTGAGCATTGAATGCTTTGCTCATGATCAATCAACAACCATTCCATTTCAAAATTAGGACTCTAAGGTTAGAATTTCACAAAGTTATGTTTTAAAATAATATTAACCTATATGTACACTCAAACAGCCTTCATGATTGAGAAATTTTACGAATTTGCACATCTTTTCAGTTCTCTACAACTAAAGATTCACATGCATAATCATGAATCTTTCAACTTTTCAAGGCTATAATGGATTAAAAGGTTAAGGTAAGAAATATTTGTGTTTTGTACTTCAAAAGCTATCAAAACTAGTGATGTAGGAAAAACACTTAATTGAGTATCGAGTACAAAAATTTAAATCCAATTAAATATGGTACCATTATTGTGCCGAAAATAAGTTCTAAAAATACCTAGTCTATCCTAGACACATTATATGAGGTAGTCGTAGTTGGTTCCCCATGGTTGTCTCCTACATAGGTGAAATTGGTTCACTTAAATTAATCCTAAACAAAAATAAAAAAAAATGTAATGATAAGCATTTTATCCCGATTGGTTGAGTGAAGGCTTTAAAGAAAATTATGTTATTAGACTAAAAAGTTAACAGAATTAACCAGAAGCTAAAATGAATATATTAATCAAAATGGGAAACTCTTAAGAATTAATTTCACAATTTTAATCTCCCGTATATGATTAAGGAGAAATGATTGGATAGTTATCTTACTAAAATTAACAGCTGGGTTCTAAGATCAACTCACATAATAAGCTAAATCTAACTTTCGTATTCGACAAGTTATCATCTGGATTAATTATGGAAACCTGGCTACTAATTACCACTTAAGTTAATATATTTCTAATTCTTAACCTAAGCATCTATAGTTTGTCGTTCCATTTTAAACTTTTTCTCTTGATCCTTTGTTTAATACTAAAATAATGCAAAGTTTGGTCATGCTATTACATCCATTCAGTTCAGAAACTATAGCAAACATAAGACAACAATATAGTCCATCAATCATGCATATTTGACTAAAATAGCAAGATTAATTTTCAAGAAAAAGAGATCAACTCATCACGGAAATAACAAGATTCATCATATTCAAATACTTCAATCCCATTTGTATCAGTACAAGAGAAGTATTTAAGCAATAAACCAAGTTAATAACCAAATGAACTATTAAAAGATAATAGAGTATTAGCCAGTTAAGCTAGATTCTAACACCATCATAGTAGTCCATTGATTATACCTCAGTTAGACCTTAATAATACTTCATTTCCTTATCAAATTCATTTCCAATTCCAATTCAAAACCATTCAATTGGTAGCTCATAAACTATAGTCTTTCATGCATCAAAAATTAAAATAGAAATATCATTCACTACCATTTATGTAGTCCTAGTTCTTTCCCATTTCAAGAACACTACACTAACACCTTTGTTTAGCATAAATTCACCTTCATTATACTTCAAATCCTAACCTAAAATCATCCATTGAACATCCTCTAACCTATGGTTTCATACATCAAAACAAAACCAATTAATCCATCAAATTCTAGCATAGCTTATCATCAACCCTACATGTGTCCCATCTCAAGTTAATCATCATGAATGTTATACTAACATATACAATACTGGGTCAATAAATCACTTGCTAGTTCAACTCAAAACATCATCAATCATCAAGCTAACTTAGCCCTCCAAACATGCAAGGATAAAGCATACTCCAAGAACAAGATGAAACAAAAAAAAGGGTTTCAACAACAAGATGAAGGTAGCAAAATTTTAGTAGTGACAAAGTGCATAATTTTAGAAAAAATCTCAAGGTTGTGGAAGGGTGTCGGTGATGAGAGAAGGAGGAGGAGATAGGATGTAGCAAGAACAAAAGAATATATGGTCTTTCATGTGTCTGGGTGTCGTTGGTGTATGTGTGTGGCAAGGATTGAGACATTTGGCAAGACACTTATCAAGTAAAGAGCTAGTTTATGTGCCCTCTTCCTAAACCACCACTTATCACTCAATAACTCGTCCAATTGTCACATAATCACTATGCCATTTGTCTCATAATTTCCTAAGCCATTGCCACCTAATTACCTAAGACATTTTTTGCTCATGCTCCATTGCCATGTGTCACTATTCCATAGGCCTAGTCAACCTAAATTTTAATGTATCAATTTGTCTTGCCATTTAATATTTTTCCTAGTCTAGGTGTGTAAGGCCCCAAATTATACTTATTTGGAATGTTACATGTTCATGAAAGTACGTGTATGATATGTGTTAAGAATTGTGAGATGATTGAGAATTGCATATGACTTAAATTTTGGCTTAATGGATCCTACTTAGTGAATTGGAATTATTTGATACCATTAAAAAATTGATGTATTAAAATGTACATTTGGACAAGGAAAATTTCAAGTGGCAAGACAAGTTGGTGCATAAAAATTGGATGACTAAGCCTAAACATTTAGAGACATTTGGCATGAGTAAATAAGGGACAAATGGTAGTATAATTGAATGACATTAAGTAGCATTGATTAAGTGACAAATGGCCTAATAGGTGTGTGAAATTTGGTAGCTTAAAGGGAGGAAAAATGTGACACATGCATTAGTGACATGTGCTCCTCCAAGATTAGGACACCTAGCAACTCAGATCTTAAACTTGCAAGAAGTTTTTGGAGCCTTCATTAAAGCATCCCCACTGAAACCATTCAGCTCTCTTAGATTGAATTTTCCTTCAATTTCACTTAGAATTCTTACAAGAGAATGCATCAAGAAAGCTATCATAAGTTATCTTTTATGTTGCTATCTTTTGGGTGTTAAGATCATCCTAGACCTACCTAGATTTTGAAAGTGTTTTGGTTGCATTAAGGGCTGGTATGGTTAGTTCTTTGAAGAAGGAATTTGAAAGGAATTAGGTAAGGGAATGCTAAACTTGATTGCATGCTATAATATGGATTATTTGATACTTGAATTGAGTAGAATATATGTAAAGATGATGAAAAATGAAAGCTAAAAAATGATCCTTGTATAATAACTTCTTATTTGGTTTTGATGTGTGGAAGATATTGATTTGTAAGTTACTTAATGAATGATTTTGTAATTGTTTTGGACATGAATTTAATAAGGTATTGAAGCATGAATAAGATATAATTGAAGTGAAGTTGATGGTCTTTGATGAAGTTGTGTCGAATGGAAGTGATAAAGTCAAGTTTTGGAAACAAATTGGAGATTATGGGTGAGTGATCCTTCGATTCACTCATCCTATGATTGTGGGATATATAAGGTTTATTCCTATGGTCATGGGAAGTACTTAGCAAGGAGAAAAATTGGTTTTGGGCAATTGTTGGATCATAAAAGGTTAAGGTACTTTATAATGGTTTAATTGAAGTTAATTAAGGTGTAAAATGAACCTAGTTTGATGTGGAATAAGTTCATTAAAGGTTGTATAAGATTTGGATTTTTAATTGAAGTAATAACTTAAAGAAGGGGTTAATAGATAATAAAGGATCTAATTTTGGAACTTACAATTTGTTAAAGGAATGAAGTATACTTACAAACATAAATGTGATTTAAATGATAAAAGTGATGTGTTAGTTATGAATGTTTGAGAATTAGGAACATAGGTGACTACATGAAAAGTGTAATTACTTAATGTATTCATTGGTGCATTATTACAAATGCTTATGATTATAACACATGACAAGTTTGAGTGAGAATGAATGGGTTCAATTTGAGCGTAAGAAATTGGATTCATACTTATGCATTATTTCGTTGTTATGTGATTATGTATTGTGATAATTCTGGATCATTGATTGTCTGAGCAGTTTGATAATTGGGATTGTATTGGAAGTGCTTTGTAATTGTGTGAATATACATATTGTTTGTTTACTCAATACATTATTGATGATTTAATGCATATGTTTTTATTTATAAGGCATGTTAAGTTTGATCAAATGAATAAGGTCATATGTTATGCACTACATCATTTACATAAAATTCTAAAATCTAAAATGGTTCATTTTAAAACTTTTAAGTCATAGACGTGAGTAAAGAAGCATGCTTAGAAGGGCCTACAACTACTCCTATAACACTAAGGTGCCTCCTGATATTGACACTTCAGTGTCTTCTAATATCGACACTACGGTGTCTCCTGATTTAGAGACATTAGTCTTTTTTGGTTTCAGATACCAATCATGGTATCTTTTATTCTGGTCCTATTATCCAGTTCTATAAAAAGAATTAGCAGGCTAACTTATTTTGTATTCTGATACATGTTCAGTTTTGATAAAAACAAGTTATGTTATGATAAGAGATAAGCTCTTATTTGATATAAAACAAGTTCCATTATGTTATAAGTCATATTTTGATCTGAAAGGATTATATTCTATTCTAATATTTATGAAGTTTTGTTCTAATGCAAGAACGTTATGTGTTGATTGATGAATCATATTCTATTTTGCGACATAATGTTTGGATTACTCTATATTATGAACAATTAAAGATTGTTGTTATACGATTTGAATCTATATATATGAATGTTAGAAGACTGTTAGAAATATTCACCATTAAGCATTATGTTTATTTATTCCCCATTGAGCTTTATGCTTAGCACGGTGGTTTTGCCTCCGTGTAGGTTCTGATAAGAAGGTGTAAAGACTAGAACAATGACTACTGCAGTGGCCAATGAAGAATGTGTTCTGTTTTGGAAGTTATTTTGTTTGACTTTTTGAGTTGTATCTGACAATACGTGACAGTTGTATTTTGATAAGTTCATCATATATGATGTACATTATGGTTTGTTTAAAACAACATTTAATGATATGTAATGCATGTTCGCTTGAGTTTTTGGGAATGCATGTAAGGAATGTTTGGTATGTTTTAACATGTTTCAGTTCTATTTTGTGTAGCATCTGCATATCCTCCTAGGGGGTATGCGGGTATTAAAGCATGGTTTAGGCGATTATGGTTTAACCAACACTTGAATATTGCTTTTATTTGAAGATAAGAGTCGCGTTTGGCCTAATATGGTTTATCCCATATTTCGGTTTTAAATTTAAGTATAGAAAGATCTTATAAGGCTACTGATGAGGTTAATGAGAGTAATACTCCTACGCGATCTTGTTCGTCTATATCTATACCCTCTGGGCTAAATTGAGATGAAAGATGGTCTGTTGGAGTGTGAGAAATGAAAGTTTGTTGATATCTTGATATGGGAGATACTACATGGTTCGATATGATGAACATAGAGCGAGTGTATTTGTATTTATGGTTATATTAAAGAATATGAGATTATTATTATGTTGTGGTTGTATACCTTTAAATTGATGTGGAAGTAAATATATTTTCATGAATTTGGCGAAGAAAAGAATAAATATGTAAGTAAAAGTGATGGGATTTAAAGTGTACAAGTAAATTTGAAAGAAAACCAAAATTTGTATTACCTTGAGAGGTTGAACTTGGAACCGGAATGGTTGTTTAGGTATCTTGTTGAGAGTTTGTGATTTAGTATAAGATTATAACATTGGATTTGATATTAGAATTTCATTATAGTTACGTATTTTATTTTTCTGAATTGATTGAGAACATATGTAAGTAAGATGAAGTAAATGATAGTGATATATATAGAAGTCCTTAAGATTAAGTTGATTAGTTATTATGAGTGTACATCAGATAATGCAGTTGTTTTGTTGAATGATATTATGGTGTGCATATGTATTATATGCTTGTATATGATAGTAATTGAGGTCAAGGTATCATCCATGTAAGATATTAATTGGTGATCTTTTGAAAATAAATCTATAGATAAGATGCAATAATCTTGATGGTATATACCAAGGCAAAAGAGTAAAAAAGCATGCCTATTGCTTCACCGAGTTTGAGTATATAGAACCTTTCTGATTATGTGAGATATGATCGTAAATGATCTTATTGAAATATTATGAATAGTTGAAGAGCAACAATAAACATAGTTAACTGATAACGATTTCGTGAACAATATAGATAATTGAGAAAAGAAATCTCTTGTGTGAGAAATTTCACTGAATTTTATCATATAGATCAAATGTTTCATTTCTCAGAATGAATGAGTATTGAATGAATCGATGTGAATATTGGAGTCAGATAAGTACGAGACTAAGGCACGAGAAGCTGGATATACTATAGAGAGTGCATGTACTTTATTTGTTATAAAGTATCCAAACTATGTTATTGGGTTCTTGACTACAAAATGACACTATTGCTATTGTCAGAAGGACTTATATCCATAAGATATTCTATGCTAGAATGCTTAGGAGGTACAAGTTAGATTCGACGTATGTGTACAACAGTTATCAGACTAGTATGATAACTTATCAGTTAGCTCTTCCTAAAGAATTGGTTGAGTTGTATGATGTGTTTCATAATTCTATATTAAGAAGATATTAATCTGATGATATGCATAAGATTCCTATGTAAGAAATTTACGTACAACTGGAATCAACTATAAGGGATCAGTATCCTCAGCTATTCTTATAAGGTATGATTTTCGAGGACAAAATTCTATTAAGGGGGAGAGAACTGTAAGGCCCCAAATTATGCCATAGTTGGAATGTTACATGTTCAAGAAAGTACAGGTATGTTATGTTGGGCCCCGAATATATTTATTTATTTATTATTGATTTATTGATTTATTTGTCTACTTTAATTTCTTTTTATTTTACCTTAATTGTTTTAATTATATGTGTATATATATATATATTTATTTATTTGTTGAGTCTTGGAATTAGCAAGTGTGGTTGGGAATTAAAAGTTGGGTTTTTA
>JANKYE010000009.1:22100311-22110782 GCA_032467995.1 Erythroxylum dillonii | reverse complement strand
AAAAAAAATTTATACCGATATGTGAGTGATTGACTGGTTTAGCATGCTACCTTCGCGGGCACGAACTCGGATATCACCGTCGATATCGGGTTCGGGTCTTGCGGAGGTGGGATGCTACAATTAATGTTATAATGATTTGTTTTTAACCTGCCAAGTCTTAGTTGTGGTTAAATAGGTATACCTAGAAGGGTTTGCAACTGCTTCTGTTCTGAGACACCACGATGTCTTTTGTTTTAGAGATTTAAGTCTCTTCTGTTTTAGAGGCTATTGCCTCTTCTGTAGATACCAATTGTAGGTGTCTTCTGTTCTGTTCCCATTACCCACTTTTGAAAAGAATAGTAGGCAAATCCTGTATATGTTCTGATATTTGTTCTGTTCTGATGCAAACTTATAGTCGGCATGCTTGTTGAGTATCATATTCAATTACTGTTATGTGATATTTCATGAATTCATGTTATAATGTATTTTCCAACACTTGATTGTCATGAATCATTTACATGTAAATGTTAGACGACTGTTGAAAGTAGTCGCCACCTTGCATCATTATTTTTCCCACTAACCTATATGCTTAGCATGATGGTTTTTCTTTCGTGTAGGTCTTGATAAATAGGATTAAGGTTAAGACAACCTAATGGCCAAAGAAGGATGTATTCACTTTTGGAAGATTTTTTGCTCAAGCTTTGAGTTGTATTCATAAATGTTATGAGAAATTTGTAGTATCTATAAATGACTTTTAATAACCATAACGTAGGATGAGGTTGTTTTTAATGTATAGATTTGATATGTGCAAATTGTGACCCATTTAAACCTCAATGAAATATAAAATGTGATGTATATTTTCCTTTTTTTGAGAGTTATTGGCTTATCTTGGTTTGTTTTGTGTGGCATCCATATATCCTCTTAAAGGGTATTAAGATGTTACACAACCATTGCTTAATCCTATATTATTTTTTCCTATTTTTTATTAGCTCTCTAACTAACTTTGTTTGGTTCTTTTTTTTATCATGTCTTCTCTCATCCAATTGTGCTCTGAAAAAGGTCCTCTAAACATCTCTAAATCTTTTACTCTCTATCTAATGTTTCAAAATCCCTCTCCCATCGAAATAAGCTCTCTAATATCCCTCCACCTACAACCACTTAAACCCTTTCCACTTTTACCTTCTCCTATCAAATCACGACTACTTCTAACCATGATATTCCTTATCCTGTCCCTTTTACCTTTTTAAGCTAGCTTTCCTCTAACTTAGCTTTCCCTAAAACCTTTAAAAACCTACTTGATGCAAAGTAATTAGAGATTCCTTATCATATGATAGACTCTATTTCATCTTGCCCTTAATCTCAGATGATAACAACATATTCTCACCTCCATTGGAAGTCTTAAAAGAGGGAGTTTCTAAGTAGGTAGCCTTTTTAGTTAGGTTCTTTTTGGAAAAAATACCAGCAGACTAGAAATTAATGCTTGGACTTAGCATCATAAGAGAAAGATAGAGCTATTGAAAGTGTTCATCAATAAACAAAGAATCTTTTAATTTTTAAATTTGATTTTGAAAGGTAATATAAGAAGAATACTTAAGGCTGGGACCATGCATATCAACAACAAACATGTTTTCCTTCCAGTGAAAACCTAGTGTTTAAGTGGAGAAGGTAAGGATGAAACACCACCATATTTAGATCAATACACATAATATTCCTTTAAAATATTAGTCAACTATGAGACTTAAGTTATTTAGCAAATTACATAGGCAAACCATTATCTATGAACAAAGCTTCAACTTTTGGAAAGAGTATTTTCTATGTAAGAATATGTTTGGATATTGGAATGAGTTAGGAATTGCCTGATATAATACCTATCAAAGAGATTGAGTGAGGAGGATAAGATGATTGAACATTTTTACTTATTACCATTAGAAATCGTCCTTATGCCACTAAGGAAAGACAAAAAAGGTCTAATTGATTAAGTTTTTTAAAAGGAGACTATCATGAATTAATATGGTTAGAAGCTCTAATTGAGGAATTTATGTTCTCTTGTGACTTCTAGCATTTGAAATCAATAACATTTCTAGAAATGAGGAATTTTAGAGTGATTTAACAAGATAATATGTAGATACTATATCCTATGATCAAAACAAATCTTCTAAAGTAATTCCAATGTTAAGCAATAGGGAAGTAATGAAGGTCATGCAAAGCTCAGTAAAGAAAAATAATCATTATCTTTTTAACGACCTTAAGGAGGTAAACACACCAAAATTGAGGGACAAAGAAATCAATGAATCAATTAAGATATGGGAGGAATTCATAGTTATGGCAAGGAGGAGATTAAGCAGAAAAGCTAAGGCTAAAGGTTCATCAACCCCTCAAGCTCCCTTTTGATGTTTATCCTAACTTCAAATGTAAGAGTGCTCAATATCCTTAGAACTAATAGGTATTTTATGATTGCCTTTTGGTAATAAAGCCTTTACTAATAGGTATGTTAGAGACTAACCTAAAATCAGATCACTGTAAGAAGTTACAATTTTTTAGTAAGTATTAAACTATTATCACCAATCATCTTTATCACTCTAATGAAAGAACAATAGAACTTTTGATCCTAATAAAATTTAAGCTATTCACTCTAGATCTCCTGATGAATTCATTCACTTGAAAGTTTGGTTATTAATTAGTCCTGATTTCATTACCTTTACTTTTATGTATATTGCTAACTTGGTTTTCAAAAGAACACCATTAATGGTTTTCAAAAGAACACCATTAATGAATGATCTCAAAGCTATTCATGCCACTATTCATACTCTGTAGATGATCATTGGAGATTTTAGTATCACCATACTCTTATTTGAAGTTGAGGGTAATACTAACATAAAACACTTTTTGGATGACTTCAGATCATGTTCAAGCTAGAATGAAGTCATATAAATAAGATTCAATAGAAATTTTTGTTTAAAATAATATACAAATTGATGGATGGTTCATTACAAAAGAAAAGAAAAGAAAAACTAGATATGGCATCTAAGTTCCCTAATAGTTAATTTAGCTTTATCAATAATCTAAACTCGAACCATTTCCCTATGTAAATATACAACTTAATAGGAAAATTTGTTAGGAAAGCTGTAACACCTCAACATATACTCTGGAAGTGTTATAAAATGTCTAAGGTGTATTAAAAAGTGAACATAATGAATTGAGTGCATATAAGTATAGTAAGAGATATAATAGTACTTAATGTAAAAGACAAGGGTAAATGGATAATTTGTTCACTTCGACACGGACATACATACTTAGACGTGAAATATGTATAGAAATTTTTTATATGTTTGCTTAGATTTATGAATGTGATATGAGGGGAATTGATAAAAGAAGTATTCCATAAGTAAATGGGGGATGTTTTTGGCTAAATTAGATGTGTTTTTGTGTTGTTTTTGTATGATAAAACCAAAGTTAGTTGATTTGGGATGTGTACGTCATTGAATGGATAGGTTCCCTTAAACATATTTATGTAATTTAGTCGTATACCAAAGATCCCTAATATATAAAAGTTGAAGGATTATAGGCCTATCTCCTGTTACAATGCAATGGACAAGATTATCTCTAAATTTTTAACTTCTAGATTGAAGTTGGTAGTAAAGTCAATCATTAATCTTACTAAAAGGGATTTCACTCAATAGAGAGATATTAAAGAATACTTATTATTAACTTAAGAATTATTTAAAAATTACAATAAGAAGCATTCCTTCAAGAGCAGTGCTATAATGATTGATTTTAACAAAGTTTTTGTTTCTATTAACTTGAGCTTTATGCTACACCAATTAGACGAATTTGGTTTTCCCTTTCCATCCATTAAATGGATTGATCAATGTATCTTGACCATCTCTTATAGTATATTGATTAATAGTGAACCCACTCACTTGATTGAGGGAGCTAAAGATTTGATATAAGGAGATCCTATATCCCCTTACTTATTTACATTATGAATTAAGGTGTTAATAATGCTAATCATCCATAATATAAGCCTTGATGAAAATTTCAAGTTCCACAATGTAATTAAAAAGTTAAGAATCTTCATCCATTCATTTTTTAATAACCTACTTCTACTTACAATGTAGAATTAAATTCAATCAACATGTTAATGAATTCTCTATATATCATCAATATTCTCTTATGTCTTTCCATTAATAAGGATAAAAAATTATTTAGCTATTCTAGATCCAATCACTAAGTTGGTTCTCCAATATGACAAATCCTTAAATTAATAAGCCTCATTTCACTTATTTAGGAGTAGTAATCACCATTAAGCGACCATCTTTTATATGTTGATAGATATTATTTGATAACAATTTAAAAATGGACTGGTTATTTAAGAAATCAATTCCTTTCTAATACATGTATAATTTAGGTAATTATTTTAATACTTAATAAGCTACATATCTAATTGTCCTATCATCTAATCATATTCTCCCTTTAGAATATGATCAATTTGTTGTTTTGTGAATGTTGCTTCTTCCCATATTCTTTTTACTTATTCTGTTATTAGCTCTCTAACTAACTTTGTTTGGTTTCATTTTCTTATCATCTCTTCTCTCATTTAATTGTACTTTAACTATGGTCTTTTGAACATCTCAAAATCCTTTTCCAATCCATCTAATGGCTCAAAATCCCCGTACTCTTAAAGTAAGCTCTCTAATATCCCTCCATCTATAACCACTTAAACCCCACCCCCTTTTGCCTTCTCCTATTAAGTAAGGAATTACCTGGTATAATATATATCAAACAAACTAAATAAGAAGGATAAGATGATTGAAGATTTTGTACTTATTACATACCATTAGAAACCATCCTTATGCCAACGAACGAAATAGAGTCTAATTGGTAAGTTTTTTTTAAAGAGACTATTATAAATTGATGTGATTAGAAGATCTAATTAAGGAATTTATGTTAGAAAATTGTGCCTCTAGTAATCTATGCAAGGTAAAATCTCTTGTGTCTTCTAGCATTTGAAACCAATAGCACTTAAAGAAATGAGGGACTTTAGGGTAATCTAAAAAGATTATATGTAGACTTTATCTCCTATGATTAGACGAAATCTTTTAAAGCAATTTCAATGTTAAGCAATAGGGAAGTAAAGTAGTTAGACAAAGTTCATTAGAGAAAAATTGCCGGAGCCCAGTATTTGGAACCATAGACTGAAACAATACTATACTTGACCCTATTGAACTTGTTTAGGGAAAAAAAGATAACTTTCTCTATGGACGTCTAAAAAAAAATTCTTTGCACTGTTGAAAGAAGACTTCAAGATCTACAACTTTCATGAAGACCTTGAAGACGGATTCTATCATGTGGAAGGTCAACACTTTGATTAGACGATTCAAGAAAAACAATGCACAGAAGAAGCAGAGGGTTAACTATAGAGAAAACAGAAAGTAGACAAGTGATTACAAAGCAGATGAATGCGAAAAAGCAAACAAATATGGAGCAAATGAATGCAGAAAAGCTGACAAATGCAGAAAAACAGACGAATGCGGAGAAACAGACGAATATGGAGCAGACGAATGCTATAAAGCAGACGAATACCACAAAGCAGATGTATGTAGAGTAGACGAATGCTATAAAGCAAATGAATGCTATAAAGCAAACAAATGCCACAAAGCAGATCCAGAAGAATGTCATAAAGTAGATAAATGCTACAAAGCAAAAGAATGCCGAATAACATATGAAGGCCATGAAGCAGACGAATGCCACAAAGCAAACGAATGCCGAACAGCAGACGAAGGCCACGAAGCAGATGAATGCCACCAAGCAGGCGAATGCGAAACAGAAGACGAATGCACAGTAGACGAATGCTACAAGGCAGACAAATACGGAATAGACGAATGCGGAGCAGATGAATGCTATCAAGCTAATGAATGCGGAACGGACGAAGGCAAAGCAGACGAATGCCACCAAGCAGACGAATGCGAGGCAGAAGAATGCCACAAAGTAGACAAATGCGAGGCAACCAATGCGTACAACTTAAGACGATGCAAAGCCTTAAGACGAAATGACGTCATCACAAACGAGGGGTCTTTACAGACGATACGTCTCCCCCTTTATGAAGACCATAACTTTGACTCATATGCCCAAATATTTCATACTTTGTATTGCTGGAAAGCTAGTAAGATAAGCTATAACTTTCTAGAAGGCAACTTTGAATAATTTAGTCTAAATTATTCCAGTTTTCCCCCTAAATTTGGCACACAATTTCTACACCTATGAGAGACTTGGATTTTCGAAATGTGCAACTACCAAAGAAATGTGCACAAACACATGGGAAACTTTTCTGTTCTAAACTCGTTTGCCAAAACTAGAAAAGCTTAAACATAGCTGTAATTACAAATTTACATTATAAACAAAGGCTTAACATAAAATACAACATATAGAAGATGATTAATGATTACATGCTTATAAAGCTATCCAAAAGTGATCAAACTAACTTAGTTACAAAATTTTCTAATATCTTGGAGTTTTCCGATGCCTTGCAAGGTTTGCTATCCTTCACATTCTACACTTGAGGAGGGAAGAGTGAGGTGAGCTACACAACTTAATGACTAGCACATTTATAGTCATTGACAATTGACCACAAATTCAAGCATATGTATAAATATATACTTATATTCAAAAAATCCAAGCATTCTTCCATTTAGTTTAACACTCATAGCAGATAATAGTCAACTGCTACATACATGAGAAGTTAAAGATGCGATGCACAACAAATGGCTTGAGGGTTCCATGAGAACAGAATGGAGAACCCAAAATTTACATCATGAATAGAATGAGTCCAAATTCGGAGCTCATATGCCACAAGTGGGCAACCGAGAGAAGGCTCTTGTCAACATGCACGTGACGAATAGAATTGTTCCACTCTCGCCCAAACAAAAGCACATATTCGTTCTCTCATATGCTTATACTTTATGCTTTGTCTTCTTTTCATTTAATACAAAAGTCATGACCTCTTTTGAGGTAAAACATAATCGTATTTTATCATGCATTTTTCAACATTTACAACAAGTCAATTTCAAACATACACACATAGGTAAGAATTTGCCCAATTACACTATAACCATAAATATGTTACTCACCTAATTAGCTTGCGAAAATCCAAGTCAAACTTTCCTTTCCCCTTGCTCTTGGATAAAATTCCCTTGGTTTCCTAAAATAACCAAGGTTCCAATCAAAACAACATTCCAATAAAGTTCATAAACTTCAAAAAATCACAAAATTTCAACAACATAACCTAACTCAAATTTACCCAACCCAAACCCCATCTAGGTCAGAAAACTTATGATTTAGTTTAGAAACCCTATAATCACTTGGGTTCACCTAGCTCATCTTCTTCGAACACAAACCTTTCATTCTATACACAAACTCCTTTCCTTCACTAACTCCTTCATCCTCAACACAACCCATTACTTTAATAAAGCAAGAAAAGAGATGATTAACCCACCTTAACAAAGTTGATTTCTCTTCTTTTCTTTTCCACCGAAACCTCTCTTCTTCTCTCCTATTTTCTTCACTCTCTTCCCTTCTTCTAATTCATCACAACTTATATGGGCTTTCTTCCCATTTTACCCTCCATTAGTAAGTCTCATCCAAGTTTGCCCCTTCTTTCATTTATTCTAAGTCTACTAACTCTCTTAACCCATTAAACACCATATTAATTCCAACTTAATTCTAGCACTTCATTTAACTTCTACCTTCTAATTTCTATTCACACTCGCTAATTTGATGACTCAACTTTAAAATAATGAAATAAATAAAATTCTTTTTGGGGTCCAGAAAAAATAGTCAATATCTTTATATGGACCTAAGGAGGCAAACACAAAAACATTGAGGAATAAGGACATCAATGAATCAGTTAAGTTAGGGGAGGAATTCAAAGTTATGGCAAGGAGGATATTAAGCATAAAAGCTAAGGCTAAAGGCTTGTTAGCCTCTTAAACTTCCTTTTGGTATCTATCCTAAATTCAAATGTAAAAGGGTTTAATATCTTTTAAAAATTAGTTCTAATATGATTACCTTCTGTCAATAAAGCCATTACTAAGGCAACATTTCCAAGTTTCTTTAGTTAAGTTGCTGTTATAATGCTTTAGCCTCTTACTAAGAAATTTATAGACTTGCCCCTGAACCTTTCCTTTTTTGACAAGTTACCATCTGCACCATATACCTTGCCACATTGGGATTACCTAATAGAGACAACCTAGGTAAGGGTCTCAGCTGCAATCGCAACCAAACTAGGATGATAATGAAACTATCTTCACTTGAGAGACTTGAACACTTCAAGGCAAGTGGTGAAGATCTAACTTTGAAGGAGTTTATTGAGTTAGTTCGCGACCCACAAGCAGTACTAAACATGAGTAACGCTTTATCTCTAAACACTAGTAACATCTTATCTATGAGCAAAAGTCACACCAATGGTACTTAGAAAGATAAAATAACAGCTACTTAGAAAGATAAAATACTAGCTCAATAAACTAAATGCAATCTTAAGCATTATGAAGGAGTAATGGGGATGGTGTTTTAATGCCACCTGTATATTTGATCAAACCAAGTGCATTAGTATAATCCTCATTATTAGTTGGTCTTTTCTATAGCAAAAGACCAACCTTTTCAATAGTGAAAATATGGGTTATAGACAGATGGAGCAAGAAGCGTCCATCACTAACAGAAGAAGATCAAGCAGGAAAAAGGAAAAAAATAGACTAATAGATCACAACCTATTATCTAATCTCATGATAGTCTTAATTTGGATTATAAGAGGGTTAAAAGAACCTTTTAAAAGATAGTCTATAAAAGAGGTTTTTTTTGGAGAGGAAGCCCCTAATTATGGGTTTGATTGAAACTAAAATAAAGATACTTTAACTGTAACACTCGACTCTCATTAGAAACGTATCCAACATCCTGAGTAATGTCCGAATCCGTGCCCCACGAAGGTGAAATGCTAGAATAGTCAAACGCTTAAACTCTTAGTAAACATATATTATTTTAAAACAATATAAGCATATGTAGAAATCAGTAATCAAAATCGGGCCCAATCTTTTCGTTCGTAACATAAAAATCGCATTTGTTAACGCTACACTCCAATTCATCCTCATTTACAAACCTTTACAATATGGAAAGTTATTAGAAGCAGAAACATATTCAAATACACGTTATACAAAAATTACGGAATACATAAATAAGAAAGAATAAATGTAGACTCCAACTGATCATGACCTCTATCTCTCGCTTGAATGCAGTAAGTGTACTTCTGTTTGTCTAATGGGATACTTGTCTGAGCATGAAAAATAGTTATAAATTTTGGGTGAGTTTTGTGAACTCAGTGAGTGACCATCATCGATGGCTCACTTGGTCACATAATACACAATTCACATCATTTATTTGATAATCATATTAAATCACACACATTTGATCCATTGTTTCACATTTTACATTCAACATATTATAATCATTCATATCATGCATATGCAGTACACATGAGACTCACTTTCTATTTGTTACTTTGTTGTGATCGAGTGCCTAACTGTCTCGTATCTATTGTGGATACTGGGCTCATTGATAACTGTCTTAAATCTATTGTGAATATTGGGCTCATTGATAACTGTCCCGTATTTGTTGGGCATACCAGACTCATTTTACACAGTGAGCCTTTGGCTCTTAATCACTTTTTGAACTCAATGGTCTTTTTCACAATCTGAGCTTTAAGCTCTTTTTTGGTGGCTACTCTGGTCACAACTATCTTTATCTTTTATGCATTCATGAAATGGAATGCATCAATCACATTTGCATATTCTCATTCAATCACATTCGCATATCATCGGATCTTAGTCCGGCATTCAACATTAACGTTGAGAATCACATATTCATTTATATGCAAATGCACATCTAAAACACATTTATCATCGGACCATGGTCCAACATTTAACAATCAAATTATGTACACTTATTTCAATCCAATTCACATACAAGGAGCACTTCAATGTTCTCACATTTATCAAACTCCTCGGACATATATTGTCCTGAACCAACACATTCACATTGCATAATCATTCAATTCAATACTTAAACAAAACAAACAATAAAGTAAAACTATCTTGGTCCACTCACAGTACGCTCCAGATTAGCATTAGCTTTCATGATATGGAAACATCTGAATGCGAATGTTTAACTTGCACATCATAATAATGCAATAAGCACATTGCACACATATTAATAATTACACAATCACATAACATTCGATTTTACACGTATCCATATATATAATGTATAATGCATGCTCAATGACAATCTCAGGTATTTATCCATTAGTGTCATCACAAAATCAATCCCACATCAAGACTCATCTAAGTATAATTTATGCTTACGTTTATTGCTGGATCCCGTTTCCGAAATCCAACTACTTATACAGATTCCCTCAAAAACTCTTCTTGCTCTGATACCATAAATG
>JANKYE010000009.1:21981166-21997751 GCA_032467995.1 Erythroxylum dillonii | reverse complement strand
TCAGATACAAAGAATACTTGTAAAGTTTGAGAGATAGTGAAATCTCAGAAAGACATCTAAGGACTGGACGTAGCCCATAGTTTGGGGTGAACCAGTATAAAATTGCTGTGTCAAAATCTCTCAACTCTTAACTTTATATTTTGTTGTTGTTATACAAGTTTTCAAAAATACTTTACAACTTTGCTTTTCGATTGTTTTGTGAAAAGAACAAAGTTCTTTGAACAAACGAATTTTCAAAAAGGGGATTAATGAAAATAATACACAATTCAACCCCCCTTTTTGTGCATTTGTATCTCATTATTAAGCATTGTATTATCGTGTGATTCACTTCATGATGATGGTCTGTTTGTGAGTCTTTGGAAGAATGAAGGCGCATCGACTTTGTAGAATGATGAAGATCTCTTGATTCTTTTTGTTCGGCTATGATGTTCTTCAATAGGACAAAATTAACACAAGTGAAAAGAAAGGGATACGCAAGGAATTCGCTCCTACTAGACCTCGGGAAAACCCGTTCCAAGCAACTTAGATTATGGGAATTAATTCCAAGAAATTGAACCAAAAAAACACGCCAAAATTTTGAAGAAATTGATAAGTGAACTGTTGATTCCTAATGTAACAAGAACAATAGGTGAAAATCCTCACTTTGTGGCCTGTAGCAACACAAAAATAATCTGATCTCAAAGCTGTCTTTCCCTAACTCTAAAGAGGGTATTTATACCTAGGTCAAATAATAAAAGACTTGGGCTAAATAATACATCGAAGCCTAAAATATATATAACTTAAAACAAGTCCAAAAATAAAGTAATAAAAAAACACGCCTAGGCCTGGTCCAACGCGCTTCCAAGTCTGATCATAAGTGTGCCTCTCCTCTTGAGCTTAAGTGTTGATACATAACCCAATACAATGGTCTTTAAGTCCCAAGTGAGTCCAATATAAGGATTTGAGATAAATGAATCAATTTGGGTTGTGATTCAGATAACTTTCCTCCAATAGGCTTGGTGTACTCCTTTTTCTCCACAAATTGGCCCACATGCTAATAGAGAGCCTCGTTGAATCTTTCGATCCTAGCTCTGGACATAGGTCCAAATGAGAAGCTCGCCCCCGTCACGCACGCCATCTCTATGTTGATCCTTACTCCTGCTCACATCAGTCCCTCCCTCCTCAAGAAGATTTGTCCTCAAATCTGAATCTATATGAAAAGGAGAAAAGTTAGCAACAATAAAGGTAGCAGAGACATTGTACTTACCTGGCAGATCAATCTTTTACGCATTGTCATTGATCCATTCCAGCACCTAAAATAGACCATCACCCCTAGGATCTAACTTGAACTTCCTTTGGGCAGGAAACAGTTCCTTCCTCAGATGCACCCAAACTCAATCACTAGGTTCAAAAGTCACCAACTTTCTCCCCTTGTTGGCTTGCTTCGCATACACCCTGTTTCTAGGCTCAATGTACTGTCTTGCCTTCTCATGCAACTCCCTGACCATCTCAACTTTCCTCTTGTCATCTGTACTAGACAACTCATGCAAGGGTATGGGCACCAAATCCAAAACAGTCAAAGGATTAAAACTATATACAAGCTTAAAAGGTGAATAACCTGTGGTGGAATGCACACATCTATTATATGCAAACTTAATAAATAGCAAACAATCACCCCAAGTTTTGAAAATTTTACTAACTACAGCATGTGACAAGGTACCTAAGGTTCTATTAACAACCTCAGTCTGTCCATCTGTCTATGGATGACAAGTAGTAGAATAAAGCAATTTAGTACCCAACTTTCCCCTCAGAACACACCAAAAGTGGCTTAAAAATTTAACATATCTATCCGAAACAATAAACTTAAGAATACGATGAAATCTAACAACATCCTTAAAGAATTGTTAAGTTGTCATTTTTGCATTCATTTGGTATATAAATCTCTCTCATGTGTTGAAATTATTATTCAAAATTGATGGATTTGTCTTTTAATTGTTCTCAAATGATTTCCAACACTGAAGAGATAAAATTGAATCAAAAAAATGCAAAAGAAACAAAGAAATTCCAAAATTCCAGATTGGCAGCAAATTCAGTCGTGGGCACGTGTAAGGATAAAATTTTTCTGCCATATCTATTTTTAAATTATAAATCTGATCCACTTCAGATTTTGATAATTTTGAGAATCAAATTGCATCCTTATTGATGCGGATCGACCACCTGAATCTGTGGCAAGGTTATCTGTTGAAAATCAAAGAAACATTGAGAAGATTTGAAGGGATAAAGAGGGATTTGCGTGCTACTGTTCACAGAAGAGTTTAGGAATAGTTTTTATGTTTTTTTGCTGTTCTTCTTATGTTCTCGATAGTTTTTAGAGTTAGAATAGTTTTTTACACTTTCTGCAGATTTTCCATTAGGAGTAGTTATAACGTTTTTCTCTAATTTTCTTCTAGTTTTCGTCAGGCCACTTTAAGGGATAGTTTTTACATTTTTTGCAGTTTTTCTTCTTGTTTTTCGACAGTCATAGTTAGGTCTTTTATTTTTTGCAGTATTTCTCTAGGAGTTTTCGAATTTTCTAGGAAAGACCAGGGATGGAGACTTTACATTTGGTTATTTCTTTGTTAATTTTCACTTTTGTTATGAGTAACTAAATCCTTTTCCTTAGTTGAGGGAAATCGTGTTATCATCTATTATGTGTGGGATGTTCCAGTAAAGTTTGTTTTGTTGATGAATATTTAGTGCCTTTTGAATCGCTTTTATGATTGAATTGATTGATTTCTAAGATGTGCAACTAGGAGTTAATTCATTTAATAGCCAGATTAGTAAAATATGATGTTCAGTTTTGCTAATCACAAGTGGCAATTAGGATTACCATCTTTATTTTAGAGTTGGAAATTCTAAGAAGACAATCATCTTGATTAAATACATGTCGTACATGTGTTGTCTTGTTCATTGGTTTCTTAGTTCTTAAAGCTATTACTCAATTGAACTTACAATCGTATCTAAGTTTTTGATTAATAAGAATGCTTAGAATAAATGTTTCTATTCATTTAAACTTAAGAGAAAACATCACCCAATGAATATTTGTTGATAAACTGAATTTTATATCAAGGATCCATATTAATGTGATAAAATCGGTGACCCGAAACCAAGGTTTGTCTATTAAATTTTCTAATCCAGTTACTTTTGTTAATTTTCAATTTTTGTTATTTCTAATTTCTTAAATTACGTGAACCAAACCCTCCCTATTTGTTTTAGTTTTAAACTTGCTAACCTTTACTGTTAAAAATTTCTCGTGGAAACGATCTTTACTTTTCACTACTACATTATTTTGTATTGACAGAAATTGATTTCTTTTTAAATTTGGTTGTAGACGACAGTAGTAAGAAATTTTGGTGACATTGCTGGGGAATTTCTTGATGTTTTTTTAGTGATTTTTTGTTTTCGGTTTCGTTGCTCTTAGTTACCTTGTCTTCTGTTTGTTTTAGTTTCATAGCTTTTTCTAATTTTTCGATCTTTTAGCAGCATGACCCACTATTAGTATGCTTTTGATTCTGATTTTCATATTATCCTTATTATGATGATGAGTTTCCATATGTTGCTACTTCCAGGTTTAAGCATTAAGTGGTGGATTTCACACCCTTAGCCGCGCAAGTATCGAGGGATGACCAACAAGCTAAGGTATTAGAAGTTTGCTCATTTTTGAGTTATTCTTTTTGTACGTGGTCCTTTTCGTAGGATACACAGTACGGATTTGCTTCTCCACTGAGCTACTATCAAGAGCAGCCTTACTTCCAGCCAGAGCCTCCACCTCCACCTCCACCATCGCCACCATAAGCTGATGAGATGTCTTTGGATGAGATCGTAATGAGTTTGGCGACGAGCACTCTTCAATTCCAGTAGTTTAGACAACCATGTATGCCTCTACAACATCAAAATATAACATCCAATTTCGAAGGTAAATCTTCCTTGGAAGATATAGTTAAATCTTTGGCCACTAACACTTTGACGTTTCAACAGAATACTGTAGAAAGTATCCAAAATATTGAAAATCAAATCAGCCAAATGGCAACTGTCATAAATTGATTGAAGGCAAAAAATTCTGGAAATTTTTCAGCACAACTAGAAATCAATCCCAATCAAAGTGTGAAGGCTTTCACATTACGGAGTGGTAAGGAATTATAAGAATTACATCTGAAAATTTCTAGATGTAAGGTAGAAGAAGAAGCAATGAAAGAGACATATGAAAAACTAGGAATGACGCAAACATCTCTGTAGAATATGGTTCTTCCACTCCCTTTTCGGAGTCAAATTTCCAAGACAAAGAAGGAAGAGCAAGTAGAGTTAGGAGAGGAAAAGGTTATACTTTGAGAAAAGATGGAAGATGTGCAACCTCCTAAGGTAAGCGATGCAGTTCGTGTTATCACTAACCGAATCTTGTTTCCTTTTCCTAGTTGTTTACAGGTAAAAGAAGAAGAAGAACATGAAGAGCCGCAAAAGGTGCAATTTTTAGGAGAGCTGTGGGCAAGCGAGCTGAAGATCAAAGGTGGCAAGCAGGATGATGAGTCTCCACAACCATTGGCGTTACTTTTACAAAGATCATCCTGGTGTGAGAAGGGCGATGCCCAAAAAGATTAGTGGACATTAGAGTATAATGGTGAAACGATGAAGTTCCACTCATCAAAAGTTATCGAGCATTGTGCTAAGAAGGAGTCGACTTTAAGGGACGTTGCTCCAGGCTCCTCATGGAGTCTGAGCATGCTTCCTGTTAGACTCAAGCATCCATTTAATAATGGATGATATACATATGCCAAGGGTCAAGCTTCTGATGTTAAATAAGTGCTTAATAGGAGGCACTCCATCTGTATCCCTTTCTTTTGTGTGTTTTTCTCTCTTATGCATATCTTTTGAGTGTTTTACTTGTTTTCTTTAGTTTGTTTTGTTTGTAGGTATTTGAAAAGGAAGCTGCAATCATTCATTTCAAAGCTGCATATGGCGTCTTCAATCTAGGAGAGTACTTCAATTCCCATCCCTCTTTTGTGCTTTATTGATTGAGGACAATGCCCATTCTAAGTGTAGGGTTGGGGCAAGTGTGCAAATTTTACACTCTTGGATTGTTGTGAGTTTGATGGTGATGATGAGAATGTAGTAACTTGAATGATTTTGGTCTTTAGTTAATAATTAATTGTGGTACAGGAATGATGTTGATGCTTTTGATTTGAGGAACTTTGATTGACTCTTGAAATGATGCTAACTTCAAAGTTTTTGTTTTTTTTCTTTTTCCTTTGTGTGCCTTGCATGTGTTTGGTGACTCTGGTGTATGATGTTTGGTATTTAAGTGCATTTTGTATGGCTTGTCATATGAATGTGGGATGGGATGCTTAGAATGTAGTGTCGAAAAAAAACCATAAAGAAAAAGAGATAACTATCTTTTTTTTTGTGTTGTTGTTCAAAAGTGTCTTTATCTTGTGTTATTAAACAAGAAGCATCGTTGTTCTTTTGTTTTTGATATATGTTTGTTCTACTTGTATTGTTTCCTTTTATCTGTATTTGTGTCTTACTGAGCATCCTTGACTTGTTTATGTGATAACAAATGTAAAATGGCTTAAACGCTAGATATTATGCATCTTGAGTAACTATTTTACTGACTATGTGCTTGCATGTGAGTAACTTGTTTTTGATAATGATAGAGTTGAACAGAGTGAATTGTATTGAAAGCATTAATGGATTTCTGTGTGCTCAATTAACTATTAACTCTTAACCAGAATTGTTTAAGTAAAGCGTTTGATTTATTGCTTGAGGACAAGCAATGGTTCAGGTGTGGAGGAATTAGCTACAAGAAGTCGAGTTTCAACAGTTGCACCAAGTAGTCACCAACCTTCCCAATCCAATTTGGATGACTACCTTAGTCATCTTAAACACAGAATGCACCGAATGGAGCACAACTTGATGGCTTATTAGGAGTTTCAAGGATTCCAACCTCCGTACCCACCAACACCATGATTTTGGCATTCACAAATAAAGAAGAATTCTTTCTTCTTTTCATTTATATTTTTGCTTCTTTGATCTTATGTCCTAACATTGAGGACAATGTTTGTCTAGGTGTGGGGGAAGGAATTGGAGTATATGTGTGTGATTCTTTTCGGTTTTTTATGCATGTTTGTATGTATGTTGAGCCATCAAGCTTTATCATATTAGCTTGGATGAGATTAAATCTATGCATGAAATTAAACTGGGCTATGTGAGTCTAAAGTGAATAATGCAGATTGATTGCAATAACTGATCTTATAAACTTAGTCAGTAAAAATTTTTTACATTTGAGTGATTAGGTAATTTGTAGAATTAAGGTGAATTCTTAAGTTAAACTTGTAAGCGGAATTGAGCTTTAATGACATCATCTTTATGTCATTCTATTTCTTTGTATTGTGTGATGCCCCTTTAATTAGGTTTGCTTTAAGAACTTGCACTGAACCGGATTGAATTTGTTTGATTACATGATTTTTGGAAATGATTAAGGCTTTCTTTGTTTTCACACCCTTTAGCTTAAAAATGACCCACATAGTTATTTTCCTTTTACAAACACGTTTGAGCCTTTAACCTTGTTTTTCAATTAATCACCTTACATTGAAACCCAAAAACCCCATTAGCCTTACCCTATCATAAGTTGAATAAAGTACTGAGTAAAATTTTAATTTTGGGACTTTTGTTCTGTATTGTGTTCTGAGATATTTTTATAGGTACTTCTAATCATGTGTTTGTTAACTTATACTGTTATTATTTTCTCATGTTTTTATTGTTTTCTCTTGTTTTTAGCATTATTCAAGTAAAGAAAAGGAAAGAGAAAAAGGAAAAAAGGAAAATAAAAGGAAAAAGAAAGAAAGAATAAAGAAAAGACAAAAAAAAGAAAAGAAAAGAAAAGAAAAGAAAAAGAAAAAGAAAAAGAAAAAGAAAAAGAAAAAGAATAAAGCATAGTAGCATTAGTTAGTAATGAGTAGTTGTAGTTCCTTGTATTCATGTGTTATCTCAGAATTTTAATTTTAATGTCCCTTTTACTTTGTGAATGCTTGTGATTAATCCTTTACCATTTTTACCTTACCTTTGAACCTAGCCCTATTACAACCCATAATAAAGTCCTTATGATCTATGAGCTTTTGTTATCTAAATTAATGATAACTAGTGAATTTGAAAGCCTATGGTAGTGCAATCTGTTAGCGAGAGATTTGAGTGAAACTCCTTGACCTTAAATACTTAAGCATAAGAGAGAAATCTGTGAGAAGAATTTAACTTGGTTTCATATTTACTTTTGAACAAAGATGTCTTATTTTGACTTTGTTTATTTGCATTAGTGAAAAGTGATTATGATATGTATTGCAACTTATGTCTTACTAGCCTAAGTTAACGAATTTTGTGAACTTAACTTATGAAGGATGAATTGATAGAGTATAGTGGTTTGGTATGTTTGCTCGAGGGCAAGTAAAGGTTTGGTATAGCGTCATTTATTAAGTTGTCATTTTGCATTCATTTGGTATATAAATCTCTCTCATATGTTGAAATTATTATTTAAAACTGATGGATTTGTCTCTTAATTGTTCTGAGATGATTTTCAACACTGAAGAGATGAAATTGAATCAAAAAGATGCAAAGGAAACAAAGAAAATCTGAATTTCTAGATTGACAGCAAATTCAGTAACTAAGCATGGGCAAGTGTAAGGACAAAATTTATCTGCCAGATTTGTTTCTAAATTATAGATTTGATCCACTTCAGATTTTGATAATTTTAAGGATCAAATTGCATCCTTATTGATGGAGATTGACCACCTGAATTTGTGGGAAGGTTATCTGTTGAAAATCAAAGAAACATTGAGAAGATTTGAAGGGATAAAGAGGGAATTGCGTGCTACTGTTCACAATAGTGTTTAGGGAAGTTTTTATGTTTTTATGTTGTTCTTCTTCTATTCTCAACAGCTTTTAGAGTTAGAATAGTTTTACACTTTCTGCAGATTTTCCATTAGGAGTAATTTTAACGTTTTTCTCCATTTTTCTTCTGGTTTTCATCAGGTCATATTAGGGGATAGTTTTTACATTTTTTCACAGTTTTTCTTCTTACTTTTCGACAGCCATAGTTAGGTCTTTCATTTTCTGCAGTATTTCTCTAGGAGTTTTTGAATTTTCTATTAAAGACCAAGGACGGAGACTTTACATTTGGTTATTTGTTCATTAATTTTCACTTTTGTTAAAGTAGCTAAATCCTTTTTCTTGGTTGAGGGAAACCGTGTTATCATCTATTATGTGTGAGATGTTCCAATAAAGTTTGTTTTATTGATGAATATTGAGTGCCTTTTGAATTGCTTTTATGATTAAATTGATTGATTTCTAGAATGTGCAACTAGGGGTTGGTTCGTTTAATAGCAAGATTAGTAAAATATGAAGTTTAGTTTTGCTAATTACAAGTGGCAATTAGGATTACCATCTTTATGTTAGAGTTGGAAATTCTAAGAAGACACTCATCTTGATTAAATGTATGTTGTGCATATGTTGTCTTGTTCATTGGTTTCTTAGTTCTTAAAGCTATTGCTCAATTAAACTTATGATCGTATCTAATTTGTTAATTAATAAGAATGCTTAGAATACATATTTCTATTCATTTAAACTTAAGAAAAAACATCAACCAATGAATATTTGTTGATGAACTGAATTTTATATCAAGGATCCATATTAATGTGATAACATCGGTGACTCGAAACTAAGGTTTGTCTATTAAATTTTCAAATCCAATTACTTTTGTTAATTTTCGATTTTTTTTATTTCTAATTTCTTAAATTACGTGAACCAAAACCCCCTATTTGTTTTAGTTTTAAACTCGCTAACCTTTACTATTAAAAATTCCTCGTGGGAACGATCCCTACTTTCCACTACTACATTATTTTGTATTGACAAAAGTTGGTTTCTTTTTAAATTTGGTTGCAGGCGACAACAGTACTAAGAATAAATCAGAAACATGCATAGCATCATCAGTCTTATGGCATGCAATGAAATGCGCCATCTTACTAAATCGGTTAATAACAATAAGGATGCTATCATACTTCTTTTTGTTCTAGGTAGCTTAAAACAAAATCCATAGAAATATCAACCCAAGGTTCAGTAGGCATAGGTAAAGGGGTATACAATCCATGAGGTTTAACAGTAGATCTTGCCTGTCTACATGCAACGCATATGGTATAGACACGCACAACATCCTTGCATATACCAGGCCAATAGAAATATTCATACAAAATATCTAAAGTTTTACTAACCTTAAAATGACCCATCAAACCACCACTATGGGGCTCATGCACAAATAAAGCACGCAAAGAACAATTAGGCACATACAACTGATTACCACAATACAAATATCCACCATGCCTATAAAATTTCTGGAATTCAATATTCTCACAAGCAGCATACACAATAGCAAAATCATCATTAGAAGTATACATGTCCTTAAGTTGCTCAAATCCTAATAATTTAGAACTAAGAGTAGAAATTAAGGAATACCTCCTAGATAAAGCATTAGCTACCACGTTTTCCTTCCCTTGCTTATAATGTAGCACATACGGAAATGTCTCTAGAAACTCCACCTAAGTGGTATGTCTCTTGCTCAGCTTACCCTATCCCTTTAAGTGCTTTAGGAACTCATGATCCGTCCGAATTACAAACTCTCTGGGTTGAAGGTAATGTTGCCACACCTCCAATGCTCTCACGACAACATAAAGCTCTTTGTTATAGGTCGGATAATTGAGTTGTGCACCACTCAGTTTTTCACTGAAATAAGCTAGTGGTTTATTTTCCTGCAAAAGCACATACTAATACTAGAAGCATCACATTCAACCTCAAAAGCTTTCTCAAAGTCAGGTAATAGGAGCAGAACACAATTTTTCTTTCAAAAAAATTAAACGCATGCTCTTGTTCCTCACCCTATGTAAACCCTTTCTCCTTCTTGACTATTTCAGTTAAAGGAGCAGCAATGGTAAAGAAATCTTTCACAAACCTCCTATAGAAACTAGCACGTCCATGAAAACTCCTCACCTCACTAGCACTCTTAGGTGTCGACCATTCTTGGATAGCCTTCACCTTCTCCTCATCAACTTCAACTCCCCTAGAACTGACTACAAACCCCAAAAATAAAAACCTATCAATGCAAAAAATACACTTCTTAAGGTTTGCATATAGTTTTTCGTGTCTCAATACATCCAAAACACATCTCACATGCATGACATGCTCATCAAGATTAGTGTTATATATCAAGATGTCATCAAAGTAAACAACCACAAATTTTCTAAACACATGATTCATCAACCTCATAAAAGTGTTGGGTGCATCAGTTAAACCAAATGGCATAACTAACCACTCATTCAACCATATTTAGTTTTGAAAGCAGTTTTTCATTAATCTCCTGGTTTCATTCTAATCTGGTGGTATCCACTTTTCAAATCAATTTTGGTAAAGATACATTTACTATGCAATTCATCAAGCATATCATCTAACCTAGGAATAGGATGGTAATACTTTACAGTGATTTTATTGACAGCTCTGCAATCTACACACATCCTCCAGGTCCCATCTTTCTTTGGCACCAGCAATACAAGCACTGCATAAGGGCTTAAGCTCTCCCTCATATGCCCTTTTTCTAGTAACTCAACCACTTGCTCTTGAAGCTGCTTTGTCTCCCTAGGATTACTCCAATAAGCTGGGCAGTTTTGGAAACTGAACTCCAGACATAAAATCAATTTGGTGCTCTATGCCTCTCAAGGGTGGCAGTTCCTTAGGCATCTCCTCAGGAAAGACATCAGTATTATCTTGCAAAAGAGAAGTAAATACACTAGGCAAAGTATTAAAAGGGTTAGTTTTAGAAACCAAACACTCTGTATCTCACAACCACTAGTGCTCTTTTCTCTCCATTTGCTATTTGCAAATCTCTTCCCTTGGCAAACAAGCTCACTTTTCTTTCTTTCTTTCCACTCTTCTTTTCACTTACTAAGCTCTTCTCTCCTTCATACCCCACTTTCTTTTCCTCACCTGTGCAGCCACTCCCCTTTCGGCCTATCTCATTTTTCTTATGGACCTCTTTTCTCTCTTCAATTTTTTAAAGCTCACTACCTAATCCCTCCTCACTTTTACTTGCTTTTAACTGGTTGAGGTACAATTTATGAGGTGATAAAGGTACAATAATGAAATTCCTACCCTTAAATTTAAAAGAGTACGTATTGGTATACCCATCATATTCTACCCTCCTATCAAATTGCGAAGGTCTCCCAAGTTACATGTGATTAGCTTCCATGGGTATGACATCACACAACACCTCATCCTTATATCTACCTACTGAAAATGACACTAACACCTGCATGGTCACCTTCACTTCAGCACTATCATTAAACCATTATGACCTGTATGGCTCTGGATGTTTCCTATAAGAAAATCCAAAATTTTCCACCATAGTCACATTAGTTACATTGGTACAGTTGCCACCATCAATGATCAGGTTACACACTTTGCCACCAACTATACACCTCGAATGGAACTTTTCTTTCTGATCAAAAATCTCATCTCTAGCTCAAGTAATCAACACTCTCCTAACTACAAGCAATTCACCCGTGGCAGCCCTCTCAACACAATCATCATCATCATCACAATCATCACAATAAGGCAATAATTTGGTATCACATGTATCATCATAAGAATATATCACCCTTTTATACTTTCTTATTAGGGCATTGTGATGCAATTTATCCATGACCCAAACACCTAAAACATTTAATGCTAGAATGTTTATTACAAGAAGCTTGGGCATTAGGTGTACCTTTAGGGTCACTCCTTGAAATCCAAACCCTTGTCTTTCGACTTCTCCCCTCTTTTAGGCCATTGTGAACTTTATGATTGAATAGAATTCGCCCCACTCCTTGCTACCACTCTAGCTTTGATTTGCTTCTCCACCTTTATGGTCATGTTCACTTTGTCCTTAATCTCCACGTAGTGTTGTAATTCTACCATGTTAGCTATCTCCCTATTCAAACCACTCAAGAACCATGTCGTGGTTGCCTTTGGGTCCTCCTTTATATTGGCTTGAATCATAGCTATCTCCATCTCCTTGTGGTAGTCCTCCACTGATTTAGACCCCTAAGTGAGTCTCTGAAGTTTCTGATGCATCTCCCTATAATAATATATTGGTACAAACTGCTTCCTCATGCAAGCCTTCATGCCTGCCCAAGTGGTAATCGATCTCTCCCCATTTTGCCTTTTGAAAGTCACCAGCTGGTCCCACCATATCAATGCATAGTCAGAAAACTCAATAGCAGCAAGCTTGACTTTTTTGTCCTCTGAGAAATTATGGCACTAGAAAATCAAGTCCACCCTCCTTTCCCACTTCAAGTAAGCCTCGACATCATTCCTACCCTTGAAGTTTGGAATTTGCATCTTGATGGATTTTTGAGGTCTTCATCTCGCCTATCATGTGACTCAGCTCGCTGTGCTCTCCTAGGCATGCGCACCTCTGTCCCTTCTCCTCATTATCATACATGTCATCCTTATACTCATACCTATGTAGTTGACGACGAGGTGGTGGTGGGCAGGGACAGATCTAAAAATTATTTTCAGTGGGGCAAAATATTTAAAGTACTCTTATATTACTGAAAAAATTTAATTTAAATTTTAATTCCATTAAAAATTTAAAATTTTCCCCCTTTAATTTAATTGGTGACAAAAAATAATAAAAATTATAGATATATTAAGAAATCAAATAAAAAATAAAATCTGAGCCAATCTATTTTTATTCATAAGGGAATTTAGGGTACTTCTTTTATCTTTATTATCACTAGTGCTAGATGGTTTGTACTATTTTTGTTCATTTTTACGACTTTATATGCTACGATTTTTTGTCTACAATGATAAATCTTATCTTGCGTCTTCACATCTTATCCTACAAAACAAATGTTAGCAATAAAATAGCCTCACACACTCCCTCACGTGTTTCACTCAAATGAGGTCACTTCCCTCATGTTTTAAGTCACGACAATGACACCCTCAAATAAGCTCACACACTCTGCCTTTTACCTCTCAATCTCCTCTAAAATCCAAGTTACACTTCAGAATTCAAGCATCAACCGATCAATAACTCAAAATGTGGAATGCAAGTTCGAATTTAACAAACAACAATATTCCCAAGTAATGATCACAATGCGTAACACACCAAGCTAAGATAAGACAATATGTAATTCAATCCAAATCAAACAAGTAACAGTCAAATTTCAAGGCCTTTATATATATATATGTACGACGTTTTTTTCCTTCATTTTTTCATTTTTCGATATTCTGTTCGTCATCTTTTTTTTCATGTTTTCGTTTTTTTTGACCGATTACAAGAAGATAAATAAATCAAGAATCCAAGAAATCCTAGGCTAAAATTTTTACACCCTAGGTCAGGTTGAACAGTCGACGGTATCAAAAAAGAGCAATGAACAAAGATGAACAATCCCTAACTGTGAAAAGAGGTAAATAGGAATTTACCTTGAGCCGTAGCTCTGATACCAAAGTGACACGTGTGAAAGAGATGTGTGGATTGATGATGGTCTGTTCGTGACCCTTTAGAAGAATGAAGATGCATCGAATTTGTAGAATGATGAAGATTTCTTGATTCTTTTAGTTCAACTATGATGTTCTTCAATAGGACAGAATTAACGCAAATGAAAAAAATGGATATGCAAGGAATTCGCTCCTACTAAACCTCAGGGAAACCCATTCCAAGCAACCTAGATGATGGGAATTAATTCCAAGAAATTGAACCAAACAAACACGCCACAATTTTGACGAAATTGATAAGTGAATTGTTGATTCCTAATGTAACAATAACAAGAGGTGAAAATCCTCACTTTGTGGCCTGCAGTAACACAAAAATAATCTGATCTCAAAGTTGTCTTTCCCTAACCCTAAAGAGGGTATTTATACCTAGGTCAAATAATAAAAGACTTGGGCTAAATAATACATCGAAGCGCAAAATATATATAACTTAAAACAAGTCCAGAAATAGAGTAATAAAAAAACACGCCTACGCTGGTCCAACGTGCTCCCAAGTCTAATCATAGGCACGCCTCTCCTCTTGAACTTAAGTGATGATACATAGCCCAATACAATGGTTTTCAAGTCCCAAGTGAGTCCAATATAAGGATTTAAGATAAATGAATCAATTTGAGATGTGATTTAGGTGGCTCTCCTCCAATAGGCTTGGTGCACTCCATCCTCTCCATAAATTAGCCTACATACGCATAGAGAGCCTCCTTGAGTCTCTCGGTCCTAGCTCTGGACATAGGTCCAACTAGAATGAGAAGCTTGCCCCATCACACATGCCATCTCCATGGTGATCCTTACTTCTGCTTACATCATATAGTTTATAGGTTGTTTCATTGATGATTTAAGTTGGGATTTGAAGAATAATTGATGACTCGGTCCTTACTTTAGACATAAGTCCAACTGGAATGAGAAGCTTGCCCCATCACGCATGCCATCTCCATGGTGATCCTTACTCCTGCTTACATCATATAGTTTAAAGGTTTTTTCATTGATGATTTAAGTTGGGATTTAAAGTATAATTGATGAGGAATTCATGCTAAAGATAGGCGTTATTAAGGTGTTTTTGAATCTAGAAAATTAGAGCTATAAGTGTATTTGTAAAAAGTGGCTGATAATGACATATGTGAGCAAAATTTTGTAAGCCTTAGTTTAACCAATATGGAAGTTAAATTAACCTAAATTGAAGTAACCTTAAAGAACATGAAATCTAGAAAATTTCAGGTGTTTGTGAGGTATCTAAACTTGTAAATAAAAGTTAGTAAAGTTACACACATTAGAGATATTGATGACAAATTCTGGAATTTTAATTTCATTCTTGTGTACATGTCGCACCAGCTGATAAATTTCACTCTAAATTTGTATATTTGGACTTGATTAAGGCTAGGAATGAGCCTATATTGCTGCTTGATTAATTGGTTAAGAGCTTGATAAGTTTATGTAGTTAATTGATATCATAACCTAAAGAAAGGACTATTTTGATGTGGTTGAGTTAGAAATTATGATTTGTTAAAGGAATAAATGAGTTCTTTTAATGAAAACATGATATTAAGGACATGAGTAATGTGTATAAGGTATGGATGAATGAGCATTGAAGAACATGGGGTAATTATGAATGAGAATTGGGTAAATGTGTGAATATATATTGCTAGAAAATGTTTGGTGAATTTATAGATCTAGCTTACTGAAATTTCAGATTTAAAGTAACAATAGAATAAATCAAGCTAACTTATAGGTACAAACCTAATTTGAAAATGGTCATATACAAAATATAATATTTGAATGGTTTTAGATGTGTAAGCACAAATTGAATAGTCAAGATCTATGTATAAGAATACATACTCGGAAAGTCAATTGAGCATGCACTGAAACATGACACATATACAAGTGTATGATTGTATATTCATTTAATTAAATAACTGAGTGATTTGTGAATTATATGTGTACTGCATGACGATAGACTTACAAGGCAATCATCAACATCCAGACACTGCTGGATTATTAAAGCAATAGCTTTTCTAGAGCATACAGTGAGTTAACCTAGATGTTTCTCACTATGATTGATTTATTTTTGGTTAAATTTTAGTCATTGAATTGTTATTTATACGATTGTTATAATTCCAGACATTGTTGGTGTAGCATCCCGTTACCCATGTTAGGGCTAGAATTGTGATTTCTGAGATTTTGTGAGAAATTAGGAAATTGCATTTTTCATGCATTATTACCTGTATCATGCACATTTTGCACAATTATCTGATTGTACATGCATTCATTGGCATTTTCCGGGTACAATTGAATTGTTAATGATGATTAAATTGTGTTTTGACAATTCTGGTATTATTTAGAATATTTTGGGAATTTTAGTAAATTTTGTGAAAATATTGATTTATGGGCCAATTATGGAGTGACACATGGACTGGTTAAAATTATGACAAGTGGCATTAGTGGGCATGACAAATGGCATTTATAGGGTGACACATGTCTTGATGAAATCAAAACACGTGTACTACATGCATGGCCGATTGAGAGAGATTTAGGGAGAGTTTGAAATTTGAGAAAAGGTTTGCATGTGTTTTTCCACGACGAAGAACTTGCCATCCGAAGGAGATTTTGTGAGACTTTTGCTGGTTTGATCAGATTTTTGTGCTGGATTCATAGTCGAATCAAGTAAGTTAGTTTAATCTGCGTTTTGTTATTGTCATTTGATGAATTTTAGTTTGAATGTCCATGCATGTACGGTGATGTTGGTTTCTGTTTTGAGTTTCTTAGATGATGGATTCGAGAGCTAGAACTTGTTTCAAAAGGCTTGAATGAACTTTGGATTGGAACATAGGTCTGTATTCTGCTAAGATTTTGAGAGAAATCGTAGAGGAATATATATATGTGTTTCTGTCCGTGTTCATCTAGAGAAGATGATTTGAGGTTTGAGTATAAAAGTTGGATTTTTGGAGTTGCATGTGTGTGTTTGAGGTATGAATGAGTTATAGGAATGATTCTAGGCATGTTTGTGTTG
>JANKYE010000009.1:21924300-21935150 GCA_032467995.1 Erythroxylum dillonii | reverse complement strand
CTATAATTGTTTACAGATGGTTTTCAACACTCTAAGGATGAAAAAGGACCAAAAAGGCGCAAAAGAAAGAAAGAAATTCGAAATCCCCCAATCTGGCCGAAATTTAGAGATTAGGCGTGGGCACGCCTAAGGACGGAATCTTAAAACTGCAGATTTCTCCAGAATTCGTTTTTGATTAGAATACAATCACCCAAGATCTTCTGGAGTCTTTTTCAAGAAGTTTCCCACCTAAATTAGAAGACTACCTAATCTGGACAAAATCAAATCAAGATAATGAAGAGATTCACTAAAAAGAGGAAGCCTATAGTTGCCGTACATATATATCCATGTATTGGGGGAGGAGGCTATCGTAGAGTAGATTAGGTTAGATTTAGGTTAGGGTATTTTTCCTCTTGGGTTGCCACATCTTCTCTACTTCAGATTTCCTTTTTCTTTTGCATTTTTTTTACATATTCTTTCATAGATTTCTTGTGGATTGGAGGCTGCCGCACAATTGATTCCTTTTGGGTTTTATGGTTTAATTCTCCTGCACCTTCCAAAAAGTGTTGTTGTAGGCTTAGGGATTTTTAAGCTATTTCAATTTTCTGGTTTCTTGCCTTTTAATTTCTGCACAATTTCACTTTGGATTTTCATTGTTTTCATAAAATACCAATTATGGAGAATGTTTCTATTATTATTTCTTTTGATTTCTATTCAAGTATGATGAATTAATTTTCTTATCTTGGTTGAGGGATCCATGTTATATGTTATTATGGTGAGATTTTCTGGATATTTTTCATATTGTTGATAAACATTGGATATTTTCAGTTTTGTCTTTTTAATTGAATTTATTGGTTTCTAGGAGCGCTATTAGAGATTAATTGATTCAAACACTAGATTAACGAAATATGACGTTTAATTTCGGTAATCATAAGTAGCAATTAGGATTAACTTCTCTACGTTAGAGTCGGAAAATTCTAAGAAAATATTCGCTTGATTGATTTCATGTCATACATGTTTATCACTTATCATTGGTTCTTAATGCTATTATTCAATTTACCTATGATCGTATCTAGGTTATTGTTTAATAAGATTGCTAGGATACATGTTTCTAGTCAATACACTTAAGAGAAGTTTCCCCCAATGAATGTTTATTAACAATTACAATTTTATGTCGAGGATCCATAATAGTATGGTAACATCGGTGACCGAAACCAAGGTATTTGTCAATTTAATTTTCAAATTTAATTATTGCTTTTGATTTATAATTTTTCCCTTTAATTCTATATAATTGTCGTGATCATACAAAACCCCCCTTTCTATTTTCAACTGAACTAGCTAACCTTTACCGTTAAAAATTCCTCGTGGGAACGATATCCGCTTATCGCTACTACATTAATAACGGAAGTGAATTCTTTTATATTTGGTTGCAGGCGACAGCATCACCAGAAGACTTAATCGTCTCTTAGTAACAAGCATCTTTCTCTCAACAACATACTTATAACCCTCATCACTATATTTTTAAATGGTGATATAGCTTCCTTTTCTTATGAGTCTCTTGCATTCTCCACTTGTCCATCATTTCACATAATCATAACCTTCTTATTTAGTTAGGATGTGGTATCCCCTATCCTAAATAAAAAAACATTTAATGTCTCTATTTTATAAGGGTTGAGAATGAATTTCACCTATTCTTGAATTATAAATGTTATCTTTAGCTTTTGGTGGTACAGTTTTTACTTTAAAAGGGCCTTTGTCATCTTGTTTTAAGTTAGGCATAAGAGAATCACTAGTACTAATGGAGTACTCAGATATTCCTTTGCATTTTAGTTATCTCTCTACCTTCATAGCCATATGCACCATCTCTTCTAACTCAACATAGTGTTGTAACTCCACTATATTAGTTATATCTTTATTTAATGCATTATAGAACCTTTATTAGTTACTTCTCTATTCACTTCTACATTGACTCAATTCGTAAGTATTTCCATCTTATGATAGTGTTCCATACTTAATCCTTGGATAAGACTTTGTAACCTCTAACACATCCTTATAATAATATCTTAGTAAAAATCTCTTCCTCACAAGATCCTTAAATTCATTTTATGTCTTAATAAATCACTCATCATTTCTTCTTCCATTATTATCCATTTAATTCCACTAAATTATGGAATAGTCTAGTAAACTCTACTATTGTCAGCTGTACTTTCTTCTCCTCAGAGTAATTATAATAACAAAGATCAATTATATCTTTGTCTCCTACTTCAAATAAGGATTAAGATCATTCTTACGTTTACTATCATTTTGATAGACATTACCTCTCTTTTATCCTTCCCATCAATTCTACTATAAATCATATAACCATCAAACTCTTGCCTGAAGATATTAGCTCTAGGACTTAATATATTAGAATGGAACACTTTAATGCAAAAAGAATACAATACCTCAAAAAAGGATGTGCTAAGAAAAAAAACTTGACTTTGGTGTTAGAAAAGGTTTAAAAGGATTTCACTAGTTTCTCGAAATAGATAAATTTATATAAATGGGTTAAGGAAGAGTAATTATAATCACTTTTTTAACATCTTACATTCATTATATTTGAACAATCTAATTATGAGACCTTCCCACTCCACAAAAATATCTAACCAATTTTTTTGTTACTCAAAATTCTCTCTTTTTTCTTAGACTTCAATATTTATTAAAGCAATAGTTAGTATAGGTTATGAAAATTTATTTGGCATGTGACATTTTTTACTACTAAAATATTTTTCATGTAACCTAAGTAAATAACATTAAATATTAACAATGTAAATCTTTAGATTTGAAAAATTCCATTTGTAAATCGTCAGATTTGTAAAATTCCATCAACTAGACTTGTCGATAAAACTTATGGAACAACTAAAATACACTGCTTATCTTAGTCATATCCCAAGTCTTCTAACAACACACACTTAAATCTCAACTAGCATGCCATCTCATAATTCATTTTTAAATATACATTTTCTCTCATTATTGTATCCTTGTCTTGTAATATCTCTCATACTTATGGACATGTATTTGAGACTTAGACACATAATAGGAGTTATTTGAGATCCTTGATCACCACTTATTTAATGTAAATGAGGCTTTTTTTTCTAAGTAAATGAACATATACAATTATGATCTATTAAAAAAAAGGATTAGAAAGGGAGTTTAACATAAGAGTGTCTATGCTAAAACTACCTCCAACTATCTACACTAAACCTATATCCAATATTATTTTACCGTAACTCTTAAACTATTAACGGCAAAGTATTGCAAATCTGTAATTAAATTGTAGACAAAAACAACAACAACAACAACAACACCTAGTAAAAATCCCACTGAGACGTAAGGTTTGAGGAGGTCCGATAATACGTAACCTTACCCCTATTTAGTAAAGAGACTAAATTATAGGCAAAAACTATATGGTAAAATATAAATACACGAACATTATTTTTTAGTAACGGTTAAACTCATAAAATGTGCAAAATGTTTCCTATAATTTAGTGATAAAAATCTCAAGTAATTATTTTATTTAAATTTGCCTTTATCTTGTACACAATTCTTCTTATCTTGTATACTCACAATCATGCATAAAACTACTGTACTATTTCACAAGAAATATAATAAAAAATAAATTCCTAGTTTATCTATTTTGATAATATTAGAGCTCATATCTGAACCGGTATATTAGAAAATTTTCTCACCGTCACTCTTTTACATAAACATAAAAGACAACCTTTCTTCATAACATTTGAACTGGTATATTAGAAAATTTTCACCCCATCACTCTTTTACACAAACATAAAAGACAACCTTTCTTCACAAACCCATAACACATAATTTTCTACATTATCTCCACAAACCACACACGCATAGACATACTCGATGGCTGACCATAATTCACCTACTCTACCATTCAATTAGATTACAAATTTCTTAACTACATAACTAAACTCCTTTAATTACCTTATATAGTGCATCCAGGTTTAAGTAATTCTCATTACCTTTGATCTTATAAGATAGATCAATGGCACTAGTCTCTCCTTAAATGTTGATTCTTTATCTCCATTCTATATCAAATGTCAGAAATTTGACATACTCATTTTCTACTTTATAACTGCTTTGTTGTCTAACTCCACTATTTGGCTTGCTCTAATTATCATATTACTCGAGACCTTTAGGTTAGGTTTGAGAAACATTTTATGCAGAAAATTAGTTTCAAATGATCAATGCTTCAAATAAAAATCCACGCCTTGAAGAAATGATCTACTTCAATCACTGACTATCTCTCTATTATTTCTAATACTATTAATGAACTTCTAGCCAGTAGAGACTTTCTGAAGAGGATCTTGTCCTCTTCAACTTAAATGATCTACCCTTAGACTATAAATCATTCATCTCAGCTATTAAATGATAGTTGTGCATTAGTGTGTGTTTTCTAAGTATTTGGCATGTGTTTCTTACATAATGGGTTATTATTGTTGTATTTTAGGAGTTATTTTGTATGTTTTTGTTTAGTTTGATCTTCATGGTTGTTCTTTTATGTTTGATATTGATTTAGGGTAAGAATTGATCATTTTGATGTAAGAATGGAGGGTAGCCACCTTTGTGATTAAGCTAGGGACCAAAAGAGGAGAGGAGAAGAGAAGTAGAGGAGTTGTAAGAAAAGAACCCACAATCGTGGGATTCATCCTAATTCCCACAATTGTAGGATCCCTAACCCAAAGAGACACGCTGGTTTCACTTATTTTTAAGTTCTTGTGAATATATAAGGGCACATATCCCTCGAGCCAAGAGGTGTTGTGAAAAACTGCCTCCTTAAGCCATAAAATAGATTTAGAGCCTAGAGAGAGGTAGAGAATCAAGATTTTCATTCCAAATTTAGGTAAAGAAGGGAAGGAGCTTATTTCATCTAATTTTTAATCCTTTTTATTTTTTAGCATCTTTATGATGGATTTTTTGGCTGTTATGGATGTTAATGAAATTATGAGTGGCTGAGTTTTTTCGTAGAGATTACTTTTGAACCAATTGTTGAACTCCTACTTTGTTGATTTGAATGAATGATGCTTTTGATGAATGTTGAGCTTATACCTTGCAATAGATTGAGAAATTGAATTAGGAAAATTGTGTAGGGTTGTACAATGAGAATTGGAACTCTATAGACCTACATTTATCAAGTTAATTGATTAGTTAGAGAAAGATCTTGGTTAATTAGTTGATTACCCATAGGATAACTTCATAACTAGTTGAATTGGTGGAATGATTCTGTAGATTGAGAGATTGCTTAATCATTTCCATTTAATTTGGATAGAGATAATTAATTACACCTTGAAATAGGGTAGTTAATACATTAGGACATCTTAAGTGAAGGGCAATTCAATTAACAAGGTAGAGGGAGATAAGATAGGGAAAAAGTGATCTCTAATTGTTAAATTTTGAATTCCAAGTTTCTGCGCTTTTGCTTTATCGTTGTTCATTGTTAGTTGTTTGATTTAGTTTAATTTTCAGTTCATATTTATTAAAATTGGTTCTAAAACAAACAACCTGAATTAAGTAGTATCTAAACACAATCTCTGAGGGATCGATATCTGTCTTTACTACAAGTTACACCCCGTACACTTACAATTTTGAGCGTAAAACTAGTGAATTGGTTTTGCAATCAAATTAAACAATGAGAATCCTTTGTCACCTTCATAGAGCTTTAGCTAAAATTGCTTATTCATGAATAATGTATTCTAGTCCAATGCCACTTTGCACAGCTCTCATGATCTCTTATACTAACAAGCATCCCTCTAATGTACCTAGTGATCATAACATATCTAGAGGATGAAGAGGAAGACAACCTTCTTATCATTTTAACCTTATCTCTTGTTTTACTTTTTGTCCACCAACTTAAGTGCCGCCAATACCCTCAAATGGCTTATATAAACCTACACTCTTTTACATTACGGTCCTCTTATGTGACCTAACCTTTTAACTCATTCCTTCTAATGCTTCTAGCCACCAACCACCCCACAATTATAATCAAGCCCATATTTTACCCAATCCTTTTACTCGACGTAGATTCCATAATAAGCCTCTCACTTAATGTCAAATTTGTTAGAAATGGAGCATATTACTATCCATTATCACTTTATGTATTATGAATATTAAAGTCTTCCACTTGGATCTTCAATTTATTCTTAAACTCTCCCTATCACCTTCACTGCCTTAGACATTCATGCTCCTTTTAACAATTCATAGTTTACCTCCAGTGTTGTTGTTGAATGGATACTTAACATTGGTGCTACCACTTACATGACACCAAACTCTAGAATTTGAAATGTTATATAATGGTTCAAATCAAGTTATTATTGGTGATGGTTAAACACTTCTTATTTCCTCTATTAAAAATTTTACTTTTCCTACCCCAAGTTGTCCCCCTTATCTCAATGATTTTTTAACTTTTCCCCGTTTAACTACTAACCTAATCTTTGTTACCATATTTTTAAAAGATAATTCTTACTTACTGAATTTAACCCTTTTGGATATATTATAAAGGACCTCAATACTAAGACATCACATTATTAATAATAGTCTTATCCTCCTTATTTATGCCTCTCTCTTTAAATACTTTGGTATGAAGTATCTTGTCCTACTGTTTACCTCATCAATTTGTTACATACCCCTATTCTTCACCATAGGTCCCCTCATAAGCCCTTTTTTCTCATTAAACCAAATTTATCTCATCTTTGTATTTTTGGTTATGCATTGTTTTCATTTTTTACTCTTATTGTAAAAACTTTTACCAAATTCTACATCGTATTTTTTAACTAGATATTCTTCTCACTATAAAGGTTTTCATTATTTTGATCCTCATACTTATAAACTATATATCTCTTATCATATTTTCTTTCTTGAGCGTGACTTTCCTTATGCCACCTCCCTTCCATTTTCTTCCTCGCTCTCTTCTTCTGATGTCATGTTACCTCTACTATGTAACCTTTCTTCTCCCCATTCTTCATCTTCTTCTAAACCTCTCTTTTAAACCCACCTCTTCCTTCTCATCCTCTTATTCATATTCTATGATCACTCACACATATGATCATACCTTATATTCCTCATAACTTCTTTGATTCCATCACATATTTGATCATCACCCCTAATCCATTTATCCCTAATCCCAATTCCTTTAACTAAGCCAATAAATTTCCTAATTGACACCAAGCCAAACTTGATAAGTTCAATGCTCTTCATTGCAATCAAACTTTGACTCTTATTCCTTTACACTTTAAAGCCAATATTCTCAATTTTAAATAGGTTTTTTGCACTAAATAAAACCCTTATGTTATTATTGAATGTTAGAAAGCTTGTCTAGTTGCTAAAAGATATCAATATGCTTTAGTTATCGATTATACTAGCACTTTTAGTCATGTTGTTAAACCTACCATTATTCGCATTATCATTACTCTTGCTCTTAATAATAATTAGCATGTTTGTTAGCTTGATATAAATAATGCCTTTCTTCATGATCTTCTTCAAGAACTAGTGTTTATGTTCTAACCTTTTGACTTTATTGATCCTCAACATCCCTCTTATGTTTGTTGTCTTTAAAATGTTTTGTATGGTCTTAAACAGACTTCATATGCTTGGTTTCGTTGTTTAGGCCAGAAACTTCTTGAATGTTATTATACTTAGACCAAATCACACTTATCCCTTTTTGTTCACTCCACTCCAACTCATACAACTTATCTCTTAGTTTTTTGGATGACATCCTAATCATTTGTTTTTCCCTCCCTTTTACCTAAAAATGTTTTGGATAAAGTTGCAATAAATTTTCAATTTATTTAAATATATGCAATATTGTTTCATTTATTTTAAGATTAATTACACTTTTACTTATTGTTCACAGATGAAATAGAATGTTGTCGATATCAAGAAGCTTTATGTTTCAAACTATGTGACTTCATTATTGAAAAAAAGGACCAGGGTTGTCGTTATAGGTTGTATCAGTTTTATAAATCTTTTCCTTCTCAAGCGGAAGTAAGGAGACATATTCCAGAATGAATGTCTCAAGAAAATTGGAATAATTTTTGTGATTATTGGGCCTCTCCTAAAGTTTAGGTTTGTTTTCTTTCGCTTCACAGTTATTTCTATTAATCTTATTAGATGATTTAATGACTACCTTTTTTTTTCTTTATTCGGGGAAAATGTGAGAAGGCAAAATTCAACAGAGGAAAATGTAAACACTTCACAATCAAGGGTCCAAATCATTTATAGTCGTCCGAAATGAATATGTGAGATCTTTGTTTACAAGTTATAATTATATCAATAAACACTTCATTATTTATTATTCCTTATATTTTTCTTTCATTAAACAAAGTGATAAAGAACTACATAGACAAGAGTGTGATAGGATCACACTATATAAAGTCACTTACTATAAGGAAGATCAAAGGTGGATATCAAAAGAAGCTAAAAATAATTATGTAAGTATAAAAATTTTTAAAATTTGTAAGTTTATTTATTTATATAATACTAACTAATAATATTTGCATTAAATATTGATTTTTTAATTTTAGAATAAGATGCAGTAATTATTATGAAAATCAATGTCTGAGGGTAGTGAATTTAATGTAGAAGACATTTGCAATACCGTGCTTGGTGCATGTTCTGGTTATATCAAAGGTCTTAGCTTTGACCTAAGCCAAATGTTTCAATCTCATGAAGATCCACATACGTTCACCGTCTTGAAGAGAAAAACAAGTTGCTTAAGGTTGAATAAAAAAGTTGGCCATGATAAATTCCTCAAAAAAAATACTTGGCCCAAATTATTAAAGCATTAAAGATGAAAGTGAATGGTATTAATTGCATCCCTTATAGTTTTTTCTCTTAATTCCTTTTGTATTATAATTTATATTTAATACTTTCTTCTTGGATTACAAATTTGAAGAAGATGCAACGGCTGAGTGATTTGTATTATAATTTGTAAATTAGTCTCTGTATTTATTATTTTGTATATAAGATTTGTTAAGTTATACTTAAAATCTTGTATACAATGCTTCAAATAATCAATTATTTTTATATAATTTTTATAATAAATTAATAATAAAAATATATTGAAACATTATATGCAATAATATAGATTAAAAATGTAACAAATAATTTATTTTAACATGATATAATATTTCGTTAAAACATAGATACAAAATTTGACTACATTTTACAAAACTTAACTAAAAACATTTGGCTACGTTTTTAGAAATGTAATTAAAAACTTTTGACTACATTTTAAAAAACATAGCTAAAAATAAAAAATATTTAGCTACGTTAATAATTTTTAGCTATGAAAAAATAAAAGTAGCCAAATTCTTTGGCGATGATTACTCTAATCGTCACTAAAAGTTTTTTGCTACGAAAGCAAAGCATTGCCAAAACCTTTTACGATTAGCCCAAAATACTACCTATAGTTTTCAATTACAGGAATTTTTTGACGTTTTGAGTGACGAAACTTAATCACCACTCGTCTTTATCAGCGACAATTTTAGTACCTTAACTATGATTTTTTTATAACCTAACGTCAGCTTTGTTGAAGTAGTCCTTTAGTGATAAACATATCAGCTAATTGTAGTTTTGTTTTGATTCATCCTTGTCTTCTACATAATTTGTAGTTTTGTTTTGATTTATCCTTGTCTTCTACATAATTCTTTTTTTCTCACAATCGTGTACAAAACTACTCTCCTACTTCATAAACTATTAAGTACGAAGTACTGCAAGTATGCAATTAAATCCTTGGCAAAAACTATTAATTACGAAGTACTGCAAGTCTACGAAGGGTTGCTCCTTTTGTACTGTTATCCTAATGATGTAACCTGTTGCTTGCAATATCTCATGATCATCCGGATGAGATAAAAAACTAACCGGGAACTATTCTATTTGTTAGTTTAAGTACCTTTGTTTGCTAATACTTCCCTTTACTTTTCAATCCAAAACTTTGAAAATGTCAAAAAGGAACATGCTGATAAGGAAGTAGGGAGGATAACGATTCCTAGTTGATGTCCCAAAGAAAACGCTATGCTTGCGAAGTCAGTCAACTTGTCCGCACTCTGTACCAGGAGAGCAACGTAGCGATGGAATTCTGAACATCCACGGTATCCATGACCAATCATTTTCCTCTTATCAGAATATGGACGGATTGTGCGCCGCTAAAAAATTTTATATAAAAATTTTTATTTTAAATTTTGATCTTATAAAAAAAATTACTTTTATTAAAATTAAAATTTTATTCCCGTTAAAATTCTACCCCATCTTAAAAATTTTCTGTATCAGTCAATTTCACCTTTAAACAGCCTTTATCGTACCCATCCTTTTGGCAGCGTTCTGTTTCCAACTACAAACATTTTAGAGAGATGGTTTCGTGACGTTGTTCCAAGATACCTGATCATTTACTCTGTCAAAAGTGCTTAGCCGGTAGACGAGGGTTGTCATACATATGTGTATACATGTATGTGTTTGATTTCCATAAATGATAAAATTCCCAAACGTTATTAGCTTATGCTGTGTGTATCTGCCAAATCCTTCGACGTGAACTAGACGTCATCCACGTTAGGTTTTAGTCGGGTCTTGTTAAATCCCAAATATAACATGTACATGCTCAAACCAAATTCTATTTATTTTTAAACTTCTATGATCTGTTTGATTTAACGACTGGAATAGGTAAGAAATAAAATAGATATTTTTAATAATAGATTAGAAATAAAATAAGATATATATTACTTTGTTTAGTTTACGACTAAAAAATTTCTATGATAGTATTTGGTTGAAAATATAAACTTGAAATGACAAATGAATAACTAACAAAAAGTCCA
>JANKYE010000009.1:21802845-21816911 GCA_032467995.1 Erythroxylum dillonii | reverse complement strand
TGATGTGAAAGGATGAAGTCGGAATGACAATTTATATGTTACCACAAAAATGGCTTAAGGGTAGAAACTTGCAAGGAGTTGATAATGCAAAGGATTTACAGTCTTGAAGATGCATATCACTTGGTTTTAAGAGCGGAACACTACTTAGGGCAATAAGTAACTAAAAAGTTTCAAAGTCGAGGAGTTCGATATGAAGAGAACTACGACAATGCAAAACTTTAGACCAACACCCAATGCATCAAAATTTTATCCACAAAACAAATGCATAACTTCTCAAGGAGCTGAACTTAAAGGCAAAGCCATAGTTGGGACTAGGATGAAAGGAGGCAGCATTAACAAGAAGTGCTTCCGATGCAATGGGAGGGGCCAGTTAAAGGTTTGCATATTGATGGGATAAGAAAAAGAGAATTTGATGGACATGCGTGTGAGCATGAAGCTGGAGAGGAGTTGGAAGGAGAGTAATGAACTGGCTAGTCCTACAAATCTTAATGCAGTGAGACACATACTTATGACCCCTGAAGCGGAAGAACAAGAAAAATGGCTTTAGATTGCTATTTTCTTTATGGAGATAAAGTATGTAAGCTTATCATTAATGAAGGAGGTAGTATGAATGTGGTATTGGAGAACATGCTGAAGCTATTGAATTTACTTGCGAAGAGATATCCAAATCTCTACAAAGTTTCTTGGGTAGATGATAGCACTATACCTTTTTTTTAAAAAAAAATTAGAAAATTCATTAATATCATATAGATATATCCTTCCAATACGGTACAACCCTCACTACAAACTCATTACAAGAACATCATATTGAAGGAACTACTGAGAATAGATTCTCAGTGAGGAGACTTGGCCATAATTACACTGTTAGCAATGTCCTTAAGCAAAATCGTTACACCATTAATCACTTCTGAGATTAATCCATCTAGAGAAGTAGCTTTACTTGTAAATCTCCTGATGTTCCTTTCCTTTTAGATGGTTTGCACACATGTATCCAAAGCAATTGTATAAACTTGCATAGTTGCTTTTGGTAATGTTACCTGATTAGTGAGCCATAGGATAGTTTGAGTTAATGAGTTCTCATGAAAGGTCCATAAACATTTCTTTTTCACCATATTCCAAATGCTAGTTGCTAAGCTGCATTCAAAGAACAAGTGGTCACGAGTTTCCTCCGATTTTAGGCATAAAGGGCAAGTTGTGATTAAAGCCATAAAGCTTAATCTATCAGTAGTGCTCAACTTGTTTTTGATGGTAAGCCATAGGAGAAAAGAAATTTTAGGCAATAAGCAGTTACTCCAGTACTATTTTATGCTAAGCTACTTCGGATTCCTTCTTACCAATTCCTTGGATAATTGCCTAGATAAGTTATTAACGGACTTTCCTTGCCAATAGAATCTATCTGGTGCATAGAGGTTAGGGGGATAATTAGGCTGAATGTCTGTTATGCCTTCAGGCAGTTTCCTGGTTCCTTGACTAATCCGTGAGCACACTTTAGCATCTAAAGGAAACTTCTGCATAGCATCATGTATCCTGTAGAGTTGGATTAGTTGTCCATAGCTGGACCAATTGTCAAACCACACAGAGGTAGTTTCTCGATTGCCAATTTTGCAACTTATTTCTGGTTGGACCCTATTTCTCATTTGAAGTAGTTGACTTAAGAAGTAGGAGAATGTAGAGCCCTTTTTAATGGCCCATATACTCGTTCCTTTAAGAAAGTAGCTATGCAACCACTTTAGCCATAGAGAGTTTTTGTCCTCAAGTATCCACCAAAGCCTTTTAAGAATTAGAGCATTGCTTGTAGTTTTAACATAATAGATTCCAAACCCTCCTTTTGCCTTAGGGAAACAAATATGAGCCCATTTGATTTTAGCAGTTCCCTTTTCACTATTAGGATGACTCCACAAGAATCTCAACATTCTTTCAAGAGACTTAATAAGGCTTTTGGATAGAAACATGTGAGAGCACCAATATATATGGAGAGAACAAATGATTGATTTGATCAATTGAAGTTTACCCGCATAGGAAAGTACTATACCAGTTGCTTGAATGTGCTTGGTGTCTTTTAAATTAGGAATATATGAGGAATGTATTTGGTATGATGTCATTCCTATGAAATTATCTCACATTTTACTTGGGTGACTGTGGCTTTATGATCGAGATGTGTAGCACTTTGGAAAAGTTGACACCTATCAGTTTATATTTCATGGAAAGAAGATAATTTTATAAGTAGAAAACAAAGAGGAAGTAACAAGACAACCATAAATGCCAAGAAAAGGCCTTTTAATATCCATTAGGAGAGAGAATTTGAAGTTGTTAAGTAAGGAAAATAGAATTATGTTTGCAATGGTATTGAAGGAAGCAACAAAAACAACACCTGAAACACCTTTTATCTTACCAAAAGAATGGGGAGAATTGTTAGCTAACTTTTTAGACCTTACACCGGATGATTTACTAGGTGAATTACCTCCTGTACGAGATATTCAACATGCTCTTAACTTGGTGCCTGGATCTACTCTACCAAATCTTCTAGCCTATCCTATTGATAATACAGAGCTAAAGAGACAAGTAGATCATCATCCAGTTGTTTTCGAATGGATGCATTCAATGATGTAAAATATCAAAATATAATAAAAAATCAATTAAAAGAGATGCTATAATTCCAATTAGGAATTCGTTTGTCAGTTACTAAAAAAATGATTTATTTAAGAAAGTCTTAGTCCATGTGTAGTTTCAGCATTATTGAGTCCTAAATAGGATGGAAGTTGGCGAACGTGTGTTGATTGTCGGGCGATAAATAAGATCATGATAAGGTATAAATTTCTAATACCTCGCTTTGATGACATAGTAGATATGTTGATTGGAGCTACTTTCTTGAAAATCATTTTCCATTTATATCCGGGCCTGGATCTAATTGGAATTGTGAAATGGGTACCATCAAATTAGATCCAGGCTTGGAGATGAATGGAAAACAATTTTCAAGACTAAAGAGGGACTGTATAAATGGTTGGTGATGCCATTGGACTCTCTAATGAACCTAAAACTCTCAACAGTGATGAATCAAGTGTTTCGACCATTTGTGGGTAGATTTTTGGTTGTATATTTTGATGATATGTTAATATACAACAAAACTAAAGAAGACCATCTGTTACATCTATAACAGTCTTGAGAGTTTTGGGACGAGAAACTTTATATCAACCTAAAGAAGTGTTCTTTCACGCAATCAAGTTTTGTATGTTTGAGTTTTACTATATTCTATTGTGGAGTGAGGATGAATCTCGAGAAGATAAGGCCATCCCTGATTGGCCTATCCCAAAGCATGTGCACGAGACAAGGAATTTCTATGGCCTAGCAACATTTTATAGATGATTTATTCATAATTTTAGCACCACAAGGGCACCCATTGCTAATTGTGTGAAGAAAGGACAGTTTACTTGGTCAAAGGCAGCAACTAAAGCATTTGAAGAAATCAAGAAAAAGATGACTGAATCTCTTGTTTTACAACTTCCAAAATTTTCTAAGGTCTTTGAAGTTGGTTGTGACACATCTCATGTGGTACTTGGAGGCATACTCAACCAAGAGGAACACCCATTTGCTTACTCATCCAAAAAAATTTATGCAGTAGTACGTTGTCTTTACAATTGGTGTCGTTTTCTCTTGTACAAGAAGTTTATTTTATATTCAAATCATGAATCTCTTAAATACTTAAAGTCCCAGAAGAACTTGAACAAAAGGCATGCCTTATTGGGCAATTTAATTTTGTTATTAAACATCGGACAAGAGTTGAGAATAAGGCAACAGATGCATGGAGTAGGAAGAGTCATTTGATTAACACTTTAGTGGTAAAAGTTGTGGGTTTTGACAAAAGAAAAGGAGAATATGCTTCAAATTAAGATTTTGGAATAATCTATTCAAAAATTGCAACTGGAAAAAGAGACTAACACTTTCTTTTTGTGATTCACGATGACTATCTTTTTAAAGGAAATCAACTTTGCCTACCTAATATTTCTTTAAGGAGTGTGTGATTTGGGAATTAAATGGACAACAGGGCATTTTGGAAGAGATGAAACCATTGCAATGGTTGAAGATCGCTTTTATTGACTCTTTTTGAAGCGGGACATGTCTAAGGTCATATGGCAATGTTGAACTTGTCAATTAGCTGAAAGAAGAAAACAAAATTCTAGATTATACACACCAATTCCTGTGCCTCACGAACCATGATAGGAAATAAGTATGGATTTTATCTTGGAAATCCTGAAAACTATAAGAGGTTAAGATTCTATTTTTGTGGTGGTGGATAGGTTTTCCAAGATGAGTCATTTGATTCGATGTTCCAAGACTTATGATGCTCTCCATTTTGCTAAAAGTTTGGTGGAATTCAATGAAGGGGATATAGTGATGGTTAGGATTCGTCCAAAGTGCTTTTAAAAAGGAAAATATTAGAAACTTCATTCACGGAATGCTGGACCTTATAAGATCATTAAGAAGATGAGTCCTAATGCGTATGTTTTGGAATTACTAAGTGACATGAAAATAAGTCCTATCTTTAATGTTGCAGACTTTAACTATTTATAATGGACAAGATGGGGCAATCCCCTACTGCAACTGTTAGAATTCCAGCCAGTTCTCACGTTAAAGAGGAAATAGAGAATGTACTTGATGAACAAATTGTAGTGATAAGAGATGGAAGATATTGACAATTTCTTGTCAAGTGGAAAGATAGACCAATTTCTAATAATACTTGGATTCTATAATCAAAATTTCAAAAGTTGAATCCAGACTTGTATAATCAGTATTTGTCACATTCTACGTCGAGGACGACTTCAGACAAGCTAGGGAGAATTGATGCAGAAGAGCTTAAAGTATATAGAAGAACTCAAAGAGAAAAAATTAGTCGACCACAAGCCTTAATTTAGTGAGATGATGATTGAGAATTGATTTGACATCAAAGTTACGGACTGAAATTTAGATTGTGTTAGAATTCTTTATTAGATAGGAAGTATTTGTAAGTTAAATATGTTATTTTATTTAGATATATTATCTTAGTTGTTTAGGACTTGTAGAATTTTCATTAAAATATGATTTAAATTTGCTAGGAACCCTTTCCTACTAGAATAAGGGTTCTAAAGATCTCCCTATAAATATGTGTCTATTCGGTCTTTCAAAAAATGAGCAATATGAAATTTTTATACAAGCTTGACTTTTCAACTAGAAGGTGAGATGCTTTCATCTACGAGTGATTCTTAGACCTTACAAGTGATTCCTAATTTTTTACTCTCCATTGTTTATGTTCCTTACTAAATTCTACCCATAATAAACCTAAATTCAGCCTATTAAACCCTAAACTCCTATGCTTAAATTTCCAGCAATCAAACCTTAAAATTTCAGCTATACAAACTCTGAAATTTCAACGTTGTAGCCAAAATTCAACATTAAAAATTGATATTCTAGCAGATTAATATCAGCCATATTTTCTAATTTTGTAATTTTTAGCTACTAGTTAATAATTCTTATATTTGTTCTACGTCAATAGCATATTTAGCTTCATTATCTAAGAAGAGGATGCTAGGTGCTTGAATTTATAATCATACTTCATATATTATTTGCTCCAGCTTGAGACTTTATTTTATTTTTGACTGGTGTTCCTTTAATTGAAAAAATAAACTTTATTACTTATTTTGTTTTTCTCCTGCTGCTTCGTGGGGCAGGAGAAAGTGTGGTTCAGTGTTTACAAAGACTCCAAATAGATTTCTGAATCAGGGTTGGGTAACGTGTTGAATCCATTGGTTGAATGGCAAGACTTGTATGCTTGCTCAAAAGTGTTTTGTTTGTCTTATATGGTTACCTGTCTCTTTTTCTTTTAATAACTCTTGGTAGAGAGAAATTCTTAGGTAGGGATTGTCAGGAAGCAACGTGGTTTTGATAGATTATGAAGATATGGCAAAGAAGTGGGAACTTTAGGACCAGGATAGAGACTATTTGTTGAGGGAGATAGAAGTTGGAAGCATAAACTGCCAGATATTCTTTAACAGTTAAAGAAGACTTGTTATTTCAATGAACAATGTTAGTCTTATAGATGTTTTGATTCACCTTCCAAGTTCCTATTTCAGAATGTTTTCTTGTTTCTATAGGTCTTAGAATATTTCATAATTTTCGTATTTCCTACTCTAACTGGTTCTTTGAATGTGTTATCCCATGGGAATAGTTGACACTACTGCATGCAAGAAACTGTTTCGAGCAATTAGACATTCCCCAGTTGTTGCATACTCTCGATGTGTGTATGTTTGTTAGTGGCATGCCATGTCTTGTACATGTCCAGTTTTTTTGCTTTGGATACTCTTCATGTTTATATTGTCAATAAAACTCGAGAAGAATTTGCATAAGATCACTGCTTCTTTTGGAGGAATAACTTTTATGCATGTTAAGTGTTAAATTTTTCACATCGACTAGAAACAAGAATTCAGAATGGTTTATATGCATAATAACTTCATGTTTTATGGTATCGGATTGAGATATGTTCCTCTCATATATGAACTATTCTTTCATTGAAGTAGAGTATTACAAAAATTGAATAAATAAGGAGCATCACATCTCTACCTAAAATTGAGTTAGGACCAAAGCATCATTTTAAGAACACTAAAAATGATCTTGTATTGAATTTTCATCGAAATGTAAGTTTTACGGGTTCTGTTACTCACATCAGCAAAATGTTAGCCGAGACAATTTCTATAATTGAATTGTCTTAATTCTTAAAAATTTAGACACTTAATTAAAAAATTTTAAGAGTTGGACATTGAAATAAAAAAATTCTAAAAGGATTTAGCACTTTGTAATTTATCGTTCCTTTTCTTTAGTGACTTGTTTTGTTATGCCTTATGACATATTCTATATGTAAACCCTAAAAAGAGCAACCTTAATGTTCTACTTAAAACCTTCTCATCGCTACAAATTGCTTGATCGTTAATGTTGTTTGTTTCTTCCAGTATGTGAAATTTATCAAAAAATTTAATGGTGCCCAGTAGAAGTTACCAATTTTTTTTTCCCTACTGCTGATGACCCAACAGGACAAGTTATGGGTATTCATTCTGCTAGTGAACTGGAAACCAAGCTGAATGCTGCTTCAAGAACATCACGACTTGCCATACTATACTTTACAGCAACATGGTGTGGACCCTGCCGTTTCATTTCTCCTGCTTTCACAAGTTTAGCTTCCAAGTACCCAAAAGCTGTTTTCTTGAAACTTGACATAGATGAAGCTAGGGATGCTGCTGCACGCTGGAATATTAGCAGTGTACCTACCTTTTTCTTCATTAAAAATGGCAAGGAAATTGACAAGGTGGTGGGGGCTGATAAAAGTGGACTTGAAAGAAAAGTTCAACAACATGCACATTAGCCCTAAGCTAGCCTACTGTGGGAACATTACATACGGTAATCCTTTGGATATTGTTAGCTTTTGTGATTGAACTCTTCAATTATACTGGATATGGGATATAAAGAACCAATGACATGCCTTACAAAGAGGAAATGACTAGCTTGGAAGACATTGACTATAAGTCATGAGCTAAAGCAAGCGCCAGTTTTTATGAAAGGAAAACAGAAGAAAAGAAAGAAATTTGCAGTTCTAGCCAGATTGAGGCCAAAAGGGTTTTGATTCATGCATCTCTTGTCAAATGGTTAAAATAAGGCAACAGGGTAATATCAAATAATGAATTTGACATTTGCGTGTTATTTGTATTGCGTCTTTTAGCCACATCGTATAATTTTCAAGGGAAATTGGATCCTTTGAATTCGGTGCGGGAAAAATTTTCCTCATTTTCTCTCATTCTTAGAATAATATTTGAAAACCACACGAAGAATAGTCGGTAAAGAAGTCAGCAAGCTAACAAAATGGCAATGTCAAGCCAAACGCTCTCCAAGTTTGATAAGCATGGGGGTAATTACAAGAATCAAACAATCAGTTTGATCGCAACGTAACTGTTTGATTATGCAGTTATGCTGATCTTTACATCTCCAAGGGGGCTGGGGAAACTTTTGCGGGATTCCATGCTTTTGAACTCATTGGTGCTTACCAGTGCTTCGAATGGATATTTGATTTTGGAGATCTAATGCAGCCGTCTCCAGTAAGGCCGTATCTGATTCAGTTCAAGAAACAACCCGCAGACTAGGGAGAAGAGAAAAGCTGCGGCAATCGTAACTGCATACCCTGTGATGTGGCTGGCTTCAAGTCTGCTGACAAGTATCATGCACGAGTTGTCTGCGATAAGAGAAGCATAAATGACTCCAAAAATTTGAAAAGATTTCCCTGATGATGAACCTTTCCAGGATAATTGTTGTGTCAGCTGGACACACACTAAACTGACCATGAGAGCCTTTTCCTTTCGGTTATTATGGATAAATTGCAGGCTCCAAAATTCAATCTTTCAACTCTATAAATTTGTAAAGGGATTAATTAGGCATCTTACGCCAGCAACGACCTTTCCGAGCGTGACTCGAATATGTTTTGACTTTAAGGCTTATACCGGATATGATCAAGCAATAAAGAAGCACCATTGTTTGGCTTTGTAATGCATGCATAATTTCGAGCACCAAATCACAATCTAATCCAATTCCTCTGGTTGGTTTTCCGGCGAGCATCTCCTTCTAATGCCTTTCCAAAACGATTGAGTAAACTAAGATTTAAGGAATAAGTGAGTTATATTTTCTGGCTCCCATCTCCATAAGGCACTTACGTTTGGTATTGCCATATACTTTTTCAATCTGTCAATTGTCGGCAATCTATTCTTGACAGCTCTCCACAAGGTTACTAAAGCTCTAAGAAGCATATACTCGCACCAGATTAGATTGTACCATGATTCCCTACTATTGGAGGAAGATATAATAGTGAATTTGCCATTTTTAAATAATGTTTAAAAGTTGAGATCCACTTTGTTTTCTTTAAGCTCAATATTGTTGATTTGATTATGCAAGAGACTCCTTCATTTTTATAATAGGCTGTTTCTGTTTTCAACTTACAAGAGGTTCTTTTCATTTTAACGGATGCCTTCTATTTTAAATTGTCTTAACTAGATTTATCCTTTAGCAGGCTCTTGTTGTTTAACAGGTTTCTATCACTTAACAAGTTCCTATTGCTTAAAGAGGGTCCTATTGCATAACAAGCTCCTCTTGCTTTGCAGGTTCTTGTTATTTTAAACTTCGACATGCCCCTGTCGTTTTATTCGAATTAAAAGTATCTCTTGCGTGTGTTTGCTTTATCATTTGACATCACAGCTAGGTTTCACATTTTTGTTTTTTGCAGCACATGATAGATCATGTCAAACAACTTGAGAAGCCTTGAAGAACAGTCTATATTAAAGCCTCCTTACTTTAATGGAAACAACTACTTATATTGGAAAGAGAGAACATTAATAGATAGATGATAGTGGGTATTCGAGATACATGACATAATATTTGAAGATTTCTATGACGAAAATAGTTTCGATGATGGAGAACATCCGAATTGTGTGATAAAGTTAACTAAAGCTCTATATGGTCTAAAACAGGTTCCTCGAGCATGATATGAAAGGTTAAGTAATTTTCTGCTTGAGAATAACTTCGAAAGAAGAAAATATTAATGTAGGGGGAGAGTTAAAAGTTAAGATGAAGATATATTTTTGCCTGGTTTATTCTTACATGCTTGTGATATTTTGTTGTTATTTAGTTCTTTTCCCTCTATTTTTTTAGTGACAAAGGGAGAATTAAAGCGACGATATATTTTGCTAAAAGTTGATGATATTTACTTGCATGATTTGTGAGCATGATATGAGATATATGTTACTAACTGAATTTTTGAAGTTTAGATCTATGATTTGCTAACTGTAGGCTCCTTACTAAGAAAGAAAAGGCTTCTTCTACTTAGTAAAAACTTATAAAGCTGATATGTATATCTCGAGCTTTTGTTTGAATTTTGAAAATATATCAATTATTACTTGTCATAATAAAAAAGGAGAGATCGTTAGCCCAAGACTTAATGATTTTGATGATGACCTTTTAAATTGGATTTATTTTCTTCTATTGCTAATGGGTTAATTCTCCAAAGGAAATAAAATCATATGATAAATACCTTTTTTTTTTCTTGTAGAAACCTTCCTACTTACCTGATTTATTAGAAATGAGTCCACAATATTTGGAAGAATCTTACAAATCACAATTATCTTTGTGATATAATCATTTGTCTTAACATCTGGATACTAGAAGATTTTATCAAATATGATATTGAAGATTCAAAGTCAATTCAAGATATAAAAGAAGCAACGACAAGTTTGAAGAAGATATCTATTTAAAGAAGAGCCACTGTATTTTGCAAATGGGGGGGGGGGGTGTTGGGGAACAAAAGCCATAATCTTTGAAATACTTCATAAGCATCAATATCTTGATTAAAATCTCTTATGTCTTAGAAAGTGACAATTCTTTTTTAGAGAGATCATTGAAGCTTAGATGGAGCAAATTACTTCTTCATTTATTGAGAGTTTATAGAGGCTAGAAAAATATTACTAGTATAAAAGATTAGAGAACCTTGAAAAATATGTACTTGTGAGCTTGTAGAGGATCGATAAATACTACTAGTATAGAAGGTTGGAGAACCTTGAAAAATATGTACTCGTGAGCTTGTAGAGGCTCGATAAATACTACTAGTGTGGTAAGTTTCCTTAAAACATACATTAAGATCAAATTCTTGCCCTAATCAACAGTCATCAAACAAAATATGCAAAAATACTAACAAAAGCATTGATCTAAGTCCTAAACACATGATTATCACTCAAGAAAACACAAAATAACACATTTTACAACCTATAAAACACATTCTAAATCACACCAATCAACTTCCTCACACTTAAAACTTTTCTTGTCCCTAAACAAAACTAACAGGAAAAATAAATAAAAAACAAATGATACAATAATGCAACAATGGCATAATGATATCAATCTCATGAAATTAACTTATCCAAAATTGTTAATCACTTAAAAAAATCCAAAACACTAACTTGTTCCATTTATATTCAATTTTTTATTTAAATATACATATAAACCAAAATATTGACACCCTATTTATACATCTAAGACATTTGTAAGTATACACTAATTCTTATTTACTAATTTTTAAAGTTGGGCCATCACTAAGTACCTACTCATGGAAATTTCTTGACACTTCAGAAGAAGATAAAAAGACTTCACTTATATTTAAAGCACCATATTTTAATATTTTTATTTAACGATTACCTAGTCTTTTGACGTGGAGATAAATACCTTGTCGTGAATAACCCTCGATTACTTAACTAGGTTATATTCTTTTTGCCTAGTTGGAGTCTCATTCTAGACTTGTTATGCGAAGGCAATCATTTTTCATAAATGTCCTCCAGTTACACAGGTATATCATAGCTCATAACTAGTTACCAACTTTATTCTTAACCCTAATTTTTAAAAAAGGGATAGCATAATAAGAAATTTATTTTTACACATTTAATCAAATTTTTTTATACTCTAACTACATCATTTCTTCATAGTCAATCCAATCCTATAAAAGGCTACTAATGATGCCTACCAAATTAGTTTCATTCAATCATAATTGCTTCCAAAATAAGTTTCGTAAAATGAAAGAGTAGGTACAACATCGTAATCAATATGCATATTCACCTAAAAAACACTCAAAACATAAACTTCACAAGCTAAAGCTTCTTCAAATTAAATGATTATGCTCGCAGTTAAGTTAATTCCTTTAAATTCCATTCCATTGACACATTCACCCAAATACATGCAATGCAACACCATGTAAAAAGAAATTTACACAATGCAAACACAATCAAAACCCACACAATGCAAATGCAAAGTCACACACAAATGATAGTGCAAATACATATACTTCTCTACACTTGTGTTGGAGATCCACAGGACCATGCATCACATACATGGCAAGGTAGCGTAAGTGTCGAAATCAAATATCCAACCCCATAACATCCCCCAGAAAATCCAGAATCTATTTACATGTATAAACAATTTATAAGAACATGAAATTACAACATATGTACCTTACAAATACTCCTCCTTACTTGAATCTTCTCTTTGTTTGGGATATAGGGTACAACAAACACCTTCCTTGGCTTCTAGAGAGCACGTAAAGATGAAGAAAAATTAGTGTGTGAGGGTGGTTAGAGTACCAAACAAGATGAGTTCAAGTAGACGCTCTAGTGATAGTTAGATCAATACCAAGTTATATGCAATTAATCTTATGCAACAATTGCTTAAAATTGCATGAATAAATCTCAAGATCACTCCTCTCATCTTCTAAAACTCTTTTGGACCCTTAGCCTATCTATTGAGTGTGTTTTTGGGTAAAAATTCATTTGTACCGTAACTAAAGAACTCACTTATGTACCACCTATCGTTAAGTCAGTTACAATCGTGGCCTATAAGCCACGACTGTGGCTTGCTTAATTGACAACCATGCACACTTTGTTTCTCATTTTATCTTTTATGCGTGTGACCCGTAGGTTCTCAATTATTTTGGTCACTTAAATTAACTCTTAATCAGAGCAAATCATGAAAGGTTACATGATGCCAATTTACCGGAATCTAAATGGATTAACACTTGAAGTCTTTGATAGTTAATTATCTAACTTACAAACCTATCTATAGTCAATTACCGTGCAATTCGTCCCTTCACCATCCTATGCCCCGCTTGGTTCGGAGTATGGGCTATGTGTCAACTTCTACTAGACTGACTATGTCAAATCTAGTCTAAGTGATGTTAGTTCTTCTCTTGGGGATCTCATTACTCTATGCGTCATTGAAGACTCTCTTTGTGACACATAAATGCTTTAGCCAGAGACTCCCGAATAATGACCCCGACAAGAGGTCGTGGATATCATCTCCTTCTAGCAGGAATTGTGAATCCTTTATTGGCCACCCAATTACCTTCAAATACTAATAGTACATAATCATCACCCTATGAGCGACCTCATCTTGAGGCAATAAGGAATGGTGTCAAAGCACAGGATCAGTATCCAAGATATCCTTAAGTACCTCAAGTTTAAGGATATTTGCACCATTGCTACGAAGAAATTAATCATTGACATTTGATAGATCATCCATATGATAATCTCATAGCGGGTCATCCGATGTACTTACTACTCTTAGTAAGCATCCACATGTTAACTTTAAACATCTCATGCTTACAGTTTATGAGATCCACTGCTTTATCAAATTAAGGAGTATAACATATGTTAGTCTATCCGGATTAACAGTGTCCTGACTTATTAATTATATGACTAGGGATAATTTAGAAACTAACATAATTGTACATGATAGGAATTTCATTATCATGATTTCCTTCATGCTATGTTGGGACCAGATCTCGGAATCGGACCCCAACCGGAAAAGCGGAAACGAAAAGACGAAAGAGTTTGCGAAAGTGGAAGAATCGAAAGCGAAATGAATTCAAAAGCCAATCGAAGGGCTCGAAAAACGAAAACAAAAGCGAAAGGACGAAAATTGTAAAATACGAAGCGATGAACGGAAGCGAATCGAATTCGGAAACAAACGAAAACGAATTTGAACCGATACAAGTTTCTGACAAATCGAAGCGGATCCGACATCCGAAACGTGAACAAAGAAACTATCGCGTTGGAAACCTTAGGCTAAGATAATCCTAAAACCGGTATAATTTTTTTTCTTTTTCTTCATCTTTAATCACTCTTGTTCAAAAATCCAAACAAAACCATACAATTTCCCTTTTGAAAATTTATCCTCAATCAGAACTTATTCCTACAAATTCTATCACATCTCATACTTCTGCAATTTAATCAAACTCTTATTATTATATTCATTATACCAGTTTTATCGAAAATCCGACAGCATAACGGCTGCATTTTGCAAAACCCAAAAATTTGCAATGTTTTAAAACACACTTCTAAAATCACATCCAACCTTAACAACCATCATCGGAGCTCCTGTCCGGAATTTCCATCAGAAACAAACACAATCCTATATCTAGCACTTCAAAATTCTCAAACCAGAAATCCATCATCATAATCAAATCT
>JANKYE010000009.1:21788339-21800772 GCA_032467995.1 Erythroxylum dillonii | reverse complement strand
AACAATAGTCTCACGAGTCAAAGCATAACAATTGGAATTCCCCGACTAAAACAGTTTAGCTACTCATAACGGAATTAAACCTAACAGAATTCTTAATTAACATAGTCTTAATTAACAAAGGAAAGAAAAAGAAAACTCGAAAACTGTCGCTCCTGATTCCATTCTCACGTCCCTGTTGTATGATTTTTCTCTCCAAAAATAGGAGCCAGCCGCCTAACTCCTTCTCCTCTTGCTGTCCGTTGATTTTATTTGCTCATTTAATTGCCGCTGGGTCTTTGTTAGTTACCTCCCCTATGTTGCTAGTTTAATATGCATCAGTCCCAGCCTTGCGTGACTATCGTGAAGCCCACCTGTGTCCACTTATGCACTTAATTGATTTACGTTGTCGCAGCCCACCAATGCTTCTTCGTTTCTCTTGGTCACGCCTTTAGCTATTCATTTAATTCACAATCAATGGGTCTCTTTTCTCAAACCTCTAAAAATTATAATTTTCTACAAGAAAATATTAAATCAAATTAAGTCCCAATAATTAAACCAATAAGAGGAATAAAAAAGAATAATTAAAACATAAATATTAGACAAATATGCACTTATCAATGTTTGTGTGCTATTTTGGGTATTTATGATCAGGCATGGAATTTTGATTTATGTATAGATGATGTTGAGCTAAACTTGAAGCGTACATGAAGTGGTTACTAACTTGAAATAACGAACTTAGGAAAGAGATTTGTTATGGAAAAAGAATAGGAATTTATGAATGATGAGATGTAATTGAATGTTGATGAAGAAATGAACATATATGCATATATTTATGTTTTGTTTCATATAAATGCTAATTAATGGGTTAAGATTTGTTTATGGATGAGTGTAGAAATGAGAATGAGGAGGAGAGGAGTAGAAAAGGGTAATCTTGGCATGAGTTGTGTTAAGGAAAAAATTTGGAAACAAAATTTGTAGTTGATCTGGAAAATGTACCTTGAGTATGCTTCAGTCTTTTAGCCTAACTTTTTCTCTAGTTATCCAAATGAGATGGTTCTTAATTTGGATTAAACTAGAGACATATGGCTACATTTTTCAAATTCAAATTCTATCCATAAGAGTCTCAAAATCAGGCCAGAAGTTGAAAAACTGGATATGCTTCTATGAATGTTCACTGCGGCAAACTCCTTGCTTTTACGTGGCGAACTCGAAGGACTTGACTAGGATTCCTTTTGGCAAAAGTTTGTTGTGGCCAACTCTAGGTTTTTCCGTGGAAAACTTGTGAAAATTTCACGAGAATTCCTCTGTAGTTGTCCAAATGGACTGATTTTTTATTTGGAATAAACTAGAGACATAAGGATACAAATTATATGCAGCAACTGAATTTTAATTCAGTGTCTAAGACTTTTAATTTCGAGATGGAAGTTGAGTATAGGGTATTGTTTCAGAATGAGAATAGTCCAAAAATGTTTAGAGTATAATTTTCAGATTTCTGAACCAAATTGAACGATCTTGGTATCATTAGAAATTTAAGAGATAGGAGAACACTTTTCAATAAGAGAGTACTGCCAAATTACTTTATTTTCATTGTCTAAATGGTCAAGAACAGTAGATCTGAAAGTCAGTGTTTGGAGAAAAATCTGAAATGATTCCTTGGGTTATGAAATTGGATTCTAATGGTTTATTGAGGTATAATCCCTACGGATAAATGCTACTTAAGTTAGTTTTGATAATTGATTATTTTCATAATGAGAATAATGGAAAAATACCCGGGATTGTCATGAACATGCATTGTGCATATTTCATATACATACATATGCCTTTTCAAACACTTATAATTGTGCAAATTGTGATATTTGTATATTTGCGTCAACCTCCAGACATTGTCGGATCTTCTAGGCATTAGATTCAGGAGCGAATTGTGAGTAACCTAGACGGTCTTACTTAATTAAATGTTTGAAATATACTATGCTTGAATTATCGAATGAATGAGTTTTGATTGTTAGATTTTGGACAATGAAGGTCTGATGATTATGATGTTTGATTGGGATATTGAAGTATTGTTTGAATGTGAATGTGATGAACTATGTGCTTCATAATATGATTGATTGTGATAGATGCATTCTATACATGAATGTACAATCAGATAATGATAGTTGTGACTAGAGTAGCCACCAATCAAAGCTTAAAGCTCAAAGTGTGAAAAGAGCCTCGAGCTTAGAAAGTGATTAAGAGCCTAAGACTCGCTATGTAAAATAAGCCATGTATCCTTATCAGATAAGAGATAGTTGTTAATGAGCCTGGCATCTAAAATGGATACAAGACAGTTTAGGCAATCGGTCACAACAATGTAACAATTGGAAAAGAGTCTTAAGAACATTTCATATGCATTTTGTTAAGTATGATTGATTGATTGAAATGCATAATTGCCTATGCTTAAGAAAAAATGTGATACATGACCGATTACGCAAAAATGTGATTATATGTTATGTGAAATGATGTGTTGCATGAATTGAGTGAACCATCGATGATGGTTACCTCAATGAGTTCACAAAACTCACCAAAATTGCAATGTTATCTTTTCAAGACCGAGAGATGACTCTAGCTACTGAAAGGCTCTACCAGCCGTGTAAATTGTGATTTGGCAAGAGAAGACATGGATCAAAGGTCGACCAGCTGGAATTTTTAGACAAACTAGATAGATTTTGTATCTTTTCCTCTTTCATATAGCATTTTTGTATTAGGTTTTGATGATGTATATGTAAGGAGTGTTGAAAGACACAGTTTAAAATTTCAGTTTTTATGCAATGAAATGAGGAAAAAGTTAGTTTTTAAAATATTGTGATTTTCTATTGATGCTTATAAGTGACTAATGATATGATGCCATATAAAGTGAATGTCGTGATCAATCGCAAGGCGCCATTATCGTAGGATATGTACCAGAATGACCTCTGGACGTTCCTGTTGGGACTCGATCTCGGGATCGGATCCTAATCGGAAAGCGCAACAAAAAAACGGAAAACTAAAGAACGGCGAATCGGAAAACAAAATGAAACTAATGAACGGATCGCGAAGCGAAACTAATTGAATCGAATCAAAAACTCAGAGCAATCAGATAACCAAAACGGAAAAAAATCAAATGCAAATCGCGGAATTCGAAAGAAATAGATTTCGAAGCGAAGCAAATTGGTAAAGAAAATCAAAATCGAACAAACAAAGTCCGACATCCGGTAACAAAAATTCTTGCGTTGGAAACCCTAAGACTAAACCAATCCGAAATCCAGTATAAATTTGTTTTCTCATAACATTCCTTTTTCTCTTTATTCAATCTTATTCAAATTCCCTTTTGGATATTTCATCCTCATACTACTCAATTCATTAAAAAAATTCTTCTTAATCAAGCCGTATCGCAATTTCATCTTTAACAACCATTTATTCGTATTCTTATTCTTAACAAAACTTATTCTAATTATAATTCTCATTCTTTGCTTTCAAAATTTTGACAGCATAATGACTGCATTTTTAGAAATCCAAAATTTCTGTAAATCAAAATCACACACTTCTATAATCACATCCAACCATAACAACCATCATTAGACCTCCCATTCGGATTTCCAACATAAACAAACACACATCTAACCCTAACACTTCAATAATTCTTAATCAGCGAACACAAACAATCTCATTATCCATATCTCAAATCCAATCCAATCGCAAACCAATCGAAGTCATATACAATCGCAAACCAGAAACTGTAATTATACACATTCTATAAATATCAATCCCATATACAATTTCTTACATTCTTCATAATTCATACACCTCATGAATTAATTGCTTACAAGAATAAATCAAATTCACTACATAAATCCATAATTCGTATACATCAAGAATTCAATGCTTACAAATCGCTAATGGCATTCGAAGCCATAAATCAAACCAATATCAAAATCCAAAAATACTCAAAACATAAGACATGCGAAATCGAACAAAAGTCTTGATTCTTTTTCATCCGATCTCCCGCTCGATACCTGGAGATAGGAATGAAAAAGGGGGGTCAGCTCGACGGTTTAGTGGATAACACATTTATAAATTGAAAAAATAAGCAAAAATCATCTTTTCAAAGCTTTTTTTTCCATTTTCTAAACAATTCACAATAGCATTTTTTTTGTAAACTTATTCCTCAAACCTTTCAAATTTCCAAATCATTCATGATAAATTTCAAAAATTTCATGGTTGAAAACTACTCTTCTCATTTCCCAAAATTCTCAAATTCTTTTCCACAATTCGGAAACTTGTAATTAGCTTATAATTCAAATACTAAACAAATTACCCACCTCGATTCCATGCTTGGACCTTGATTAAATCATCAATTTCTCTAAAGCCTCATTGAAATCCCTAAATCAAGACAAAATCCCTAATTTATTATCATCCAAGATTGAGCATCATTATAGCATAATCACTTAAATTAACCATAGGAAACCTAATCCCATAACCTTTCCAAGCTATCTAAACCAAGATCTCACTAAAATTTCAAAGATTGAAAACATCTCTTACCTTAAACTCTTCATCAAATTTTCGGATTTATTGGCTCATCATGGAGCTCTCATTCTCTTCCATCCATTCCCTCTTAAAGAAGCATCAAAAACTCCTTAGAAACCCATAAAAATCGAACCCCTATGCTTTCTCTCTCTTCGTTCTTCATCTCCATTCGACGACTTCATCTTCTCTCTTCTCCCTTTCTTATTTTCGTTGTCTCTTTTCTCCAAAACCTTTGTGCTTCTACTTAATAAAAATGATAGCCACCTCATGTCCATTTAATAAATGCTAAAAGACCTGATTGCCCTTCAATTTAAGCTGAATAACATAACCCTTTAAGTGAACTTCCAAATTTGCCCTTCATTTAACCTTTAAAAACTGACATCTTGCATCCTGATTTTGAGCGAGTAAACGAAATAATTTGGTTACACTTCCTTCTAGAGAAGTGTTCCTCTATGTCTTACGTTTCCAACGACACCAAAAACGCTCAAATCGGTTCAGAAACAAAGGAGTTATGGCCAAAATAGTTTCAAACCTGAACTTAACCATGACTGAACCTTATGCCTAACTTCACTCCAGAAATTGAACACCTTAGGTGTTAAATTGAACTTCGTTTCCTTCACATGATTTGTTGCCCCATGTCTCTATTTTATTTTTCCTTAAGAATCAATTCAATCGGATCTCCACAGATCCCGAATTTCGCAAAATACTGAACCATGTTTAGAAAATTATCTAACTCATAACCTTTAACCAATCCTTTGACTTTGATTCAATCAATCTTTTTCCATTTAATCTCCTAAAAAATCATAATTTCTTATGAAAAAGTAGCTAATTGTCTTAGAAATCCAACGCTTCAAAAAACAAGTAAATCGGATGTCGTGCGGAGAATTTATAAACAAAAGATTGCGAAAGGGTCGGATTGGAAGCAAAATAACAGACCTTCAAATCTATTGATAAAACCGAATTTTCCAAAAATCATAACTCTTGATCCCGAACTCTAAATTTGACAAATTTGGTATCGATGGAAAGATAAAAGGAAGCTCTACAACTTCCATGAAGAACTTGAAAATCAATTCCATCTCTAAAGGGGTCAAAAACCCAATCAAAGTTACTGGCCCTACTTGTCATCTCAAAACAGTAACAGAACTTACAAAAATCGTAACTTCCTATTCCATAGTCCAAAAATTGCATACTTTACATCAATGGAAAGATAAAAACATAATCTAAAACTTTCTTGAAGAACTTAAAAGCTAATTCAACCTCTAACTAGGTCAATTTTTCAGTCAAAGATTCTGCTCTGTAATTTGTCATCCGATACCACAACCAAACTTCCAAATTTCATATCTTGCAATTCCCATATACAAAAATTGCATACTTTATGGCGATAAAAAGCTGGGAATATATGCTACAACTTTCATTAAGGCCACTTTCTCCAATTTAGACGAAATCAGTACGACGAGGGGCCTCAAAGCACAGTACACCTAAATGTACACTTATGACATTTTCACAAAACAAAGCAAAATAATACTGAACTTTGACTGATCATAATTTTCACTCCCGATATCGAAAAATATCAAATTTTATGGCGACGGAAAGATTTCAACATAAGCTACAAGTTTCATGAAGATCATTTTCTCCAATTTGGCCTAAATCAAAAGGTCAACTTTTATCTCCAAAAAGTCAAACTTTCACAATTCTTCATATTTTAACACTTTTTCTCTTTATTTCTTGATTTTTAACTTCTATTTCAATCAACTCATTCACTTTAAACTTTCATAACCCAAACAAATTTACTGAAAGATCAAAGTCCTCAAATCTTTTCTCATTAATTTCTTAAAACACAATTTTATCTATAACATAATACCTATACAAAAACACTCATTCAATTTCATTTACTATTTCTAAATTTCACTAAAAGATCGGGGTCCAACAGTTCCTGTATATACACTACAGTAAAGGGGCGCTACAATCTAGGGAATGGGAAAAATTCCCTTCTAGCTAAAGAAAAGCACCATGCTCAAAGAAGAGGCCAAACAAAGTGTAAATGAGCCGGTAAAAGGGAAACTAGTAACAAAATGAGTAGAGGTAAGAAAGGATAAGGTGTGCAATGTAAACAAAGAATAAAAGAGGGAAGAGGAGAGCTAGATAGAGAGAGGGCGGAGAAAGAGAACGATTTAAAAAGATTAGGTAATATATATTCTTTAAAAAATTAATTTGTGTTTCTACTGAGTATTTAAGTTGGAGTAGGTAATATATACTTAAAATTTTGTTTTTATATTTTTTTTTACTTTTTAATGAATCTTAAGCTAATTTTGAAAGAGTTTTAAGATCACTTAATCAGTAATCATTTATTCTTAAGTTGCTTTATTGTTATGTTTCCTTTTATGATATTTTAATGAGATTAAGCTAATTTTGAAAGAGTTTTAAGATCACTTAATCATTAATCATTCATTCTTATGTTGACTAGAACCTAGTGGATTAAAGAGAGCATAACAGGTGTTTATTGAATTGTAATTTATTGTTCAGCATGCAATTAGTGTTAGTAGCGAATTTCTAATGGTGTGGTTTGTCTTCCTTATTAGGAAGAAGCTTAATGGTTCTTGAATCGAGAAAAACAATGACAATGTATAAAAACTCGTTTTCACCTTGTTAAAGAAGATGATAATGCAAAAGAATCACATAAAATATAGCAAATTAACACAGGCTAGAATTGTTATTCAAACTACTATAAAATTTATTTGTGTAATCTGTCCTTTAATTCTTTTACATTTATTATGCTTGCTAGCGATTTTCATGTATTGAATTGTTCATTATTTTCCATCATTTAACCTTAATCAATTCATTCATGACTTTAAAACAGCTTTAAAATTTACAAACAATCAATTAACCCCCTTTTGATATACGAACACATTTATGCTAAGCAGAAACAACACACTCTATTGTTAGACATATAGCTTCGATGGCATTTTTAATTTATTGTGACACTTTTGGCTATTTTTTCTGCTTCTTAACTTACTATTTTTTTAATATGTAGATGAGTCTAACTGTCATGAACTTATTGTAATGTATGTAATAGTTTCAGCTATAGTAATATACACATTTTATTTTCCAAAAAAAAGAGTGAAATTCAACTGTCATGAATTTATTGTATGTATATAATAGTTTCAGCTATAGTAATTGATTGAGCCTAAGTTTATCATATAAATTGGCAACACTTTCTTAGTTTTTAATATAATTTTTGACTATTAATTCTTGATTTTACGCTTAAATTAGTCCTTAAGTGTGTGCTTATATTTTATGCAATTTGATAGTAAGAATTGTTATAAATTGACATTAATTGCATTATAAATTTTTCTAAGGACAAATGATATTGCAAATTGCTATTTTTAATTGTAGGAGCCTCAAGGAAAAACGAGTCAATGGGCTGAAATGAAGCCAACATAAGGATGTGAGCTTTAGGATGTTCGTTGTGGCAAACCAAACCTGCCACGGTGAAGGATCTAACAAGCGTACGCAGCGGCGAACTGTCGAAAACCTGGACCAAAATTGGAAAATTCTCTCACTATTTGACCCGACCCACATCCATCTCATTAAAAGCCTTCCAAATTAGTTAAAAAGGGGAGTTGGTCAACAATCATCCAATGGAGAAGACACTTGGCCGACACATACAGTCATCATCCACCTCTCACTCTTGACCTTCATCCATCAACTCCGACCACTTCCACTGTCAACTTCATCGTCTGCTACGGCAGCTGCCATGGGTGCCATCGGAGTTCTTACAGTTGTGAGGGTTCCCGATGTTATGTTTGGCTAGAACACTGGTTACTCTTGAAGATTTAGCGATAGCTTGAGTTCAATGGGCTTCAAAGGGGAGTTATTTTACATTGTCAAATTTAGCTACATTGTTATGAACTTTTGAGTTAGAATTTATTACCATGTAGTTAGATTATTTTGATTAGAGTTTAATAAAGTGATGAATAATGTATTGTGTTATGGAATTATTTATGTAGAACTCAGATGCTTAATATATGAAGTCTCATATATGTCTTTGTGGTGATTGTGTTAACTTTCTTTTATCTACCTAGTTGTATTTGATATTGAGATTAAGCTTGATCCATATTGACCACTTGCTTTAGCTCATCCATTAATACACACTTAGATGCATTTAACAAGGTTTTAAAAAATGGAGTTCATTGATTAAAACCTTAGACTTAAAGAATTCTTTAAGGTTCATCATTCAAAAGCTTAATGGTTTTGCTCCTAAAAGATTTGTTTTGAACTATGATAGCCAAAGCTTGTTTTCAAAAGGATTCCACCAATTTGATCATTATTTGAGTTTTAATTTTGTTTCCCAAAAATCCAAAAGAATACTTTTATATACTTTTCTTTTAATTAGTTAATTTAGTAAAGTTTCTACCGATGATCCAAACCCCCTTGTTATCAACATAGTTTGCATTTTCGACAATTAGGCTAGCTTAGATCATTTTCCCTAGTTTCTGATTATGTGAGACGACTCAGGGTTGCATCCTATATTGCAATCTTTGGAATTAAATTTTTTGATTCAATTTCCAATTGATTAATTTTAAGATCAAACGAGAGCCAATCAAAATGGCGTCATTGCTGGGGAACCAAGCAATTGGTTTTCTTTAGGATAGCCATTGTCATATTTGTTTGTCATTGATAATAGGAACCTTTTCCTTTAGATTTGATTTTAGATAGTTTATTTTCATACTTGTCAATAATATATGTTTTTAATTTTTCTTTACATAGAATACATTTTGAAAAACCAAAAGAGCATAGTTTCATACTTTCAATTTCCATACATAGCATTTTTCCATACATACACATCTACATACATACTTTTACACTCCGTACACTTGCATCCTTCACATTTTACCTTTCATTTGATTTTGTGTGATTATGAGTCAATTTTGTTATAATTCATTTTCTTTGAATTTGTTTCTGTGCATGCCCCGTAGAACTAGGCTTGTTCCTTTCCAACCCAAATTCAGAGATACTTAAGGAAGCGTAGGAGAGAGAGGAAAGAACAAGAGAGAAATCGGGTAGTTGAAGAAGAGGAATTAAGAGAGCCAACTAGTGGAAGTGAGTCGAGAGAGAGAGTGATCATGGTTGAGAACCCTGCTTTCCTACAAAATCCTAACTTTTAAGCAAACCAACCTAGAAATGGAGATAATGGATAAAATGGTGAGTATGAGAGAGTAGGAGAGAATAATGGGAATCAAAGACGTAGAACTATTAGGGAAGCATCAACTTCTGATGTGAACTATGATCCATTTACTGCTACTTGCCCTAATTTTGATGTTAATTTTGAACTGAAAGGATTATTGATTAATTCCCTTCCTAAATTTCAAGGCTTAGCAGGAGAGGATCCCTATATGCATTTACAATCCCTGTCAATGATTTGTCAAAGTATGAAACCACTGGGAGCCTCACTCGATCAAGTTCTGTGGAAGGTTTTTCATTTGTCCCTGGAAGGAAAAGCACGGGAGTGGTACATGAGTCTCTTGAGGCATGTGGCAAATGCTTACAACAGCTGGGCTAATTTGAGGAAAGCTTTATTGGAGAAATATTTTCCAGCCTCAAGAACTTCATCAATGAGGAAGGAGATTTATTCAGCTCGCCAGGATTATGATGAATCTTTTTATGATTATTGGAATTGCTTCCAAGATCTCCTATTAAGATGCCCCCATCACAAGATTCCTGATGAGCAGTTAGTACAATACTTTTATGATGGGTTGAAAAGTCAAGAGGAAGGTATGTTTGATTGATCTTATAGCTTCAGAGGCATGGGATTTGATAAAGAAGATGGCTCTGAATCATCAACAATATAGTGTGAGAGATTCTAGTGGAGTGCAGGAACTAGGAGCTTCAACAGCTCAAGCTAAGAGAATGGAAAGTTTGGAGTCCAAGGTGGACTCCTTGGAAAATAGAATCACACCACAATTATCTTTCATCACTGTTGAATTGAAGAACCTGAATGTGCAGTGCCCATCATCTTCTTTGGATCTTACGGCACCCAGTTATAGAGGAAAGGAATTCGACCAATAATCAATTCAATGCCATAGCAAACCTCATTTAGCAGGATTCCTCCAAGACCGCTGCTCGATTCAATGCCTTGGAAAAGAGAATGGAACAATGGGAGACCATAGTAGACAATATCAATTCATATGTCACTTAGTTGTCCAACAACATGAGTGAGAACCAAGCAAGAAGTAGTGGAATAATTCCTTCTAATAATGTGATGGATCCAAAAAGCATCAACGCAATTGCTCTCCAAATAGGGAAACAAGTGAGGTTTGATAATAAAGAAGAGGAAGCATGTGATGAGGAGATTGAGAGTGAAGAAGCGCCTCCACCAAAGGAAAGAATTAAGAAATCTGAGGGTGTCAAGGAAGAATCATTATTGAAAGAAAAGAAGTCTGCATCGAAAAACAAGGAAGCTACTTCAGAGAGCTCCAAGGAAAGAGCTGAACATAAAGAATCAAGCAAGCAATATGGCCAAGGTAAGGAGGTAAATCTTCAAGGCCTTCCTTTTCCAAATTCATATTTAATGAGCAAACATATGACTGAAATTAAGCATGAAAAGGATATAATTGATCTATATGGAAAAGTAGAAGTCAATGTTCCCTTACATGATTTAGTGAAAAGAGTTCCGGCCGCCTATGCTAAATACCTTAAGGACTTGTGCATAAACAGGAGGAATTTTAGGCCCAATGATAGAGTCCAAGTGAGCTCGAATGTGTCAGCCTTGTTCAAACCTCAAATACATGTGAAATGTCAAAACCCTAGATCTTTCACCATTCCATGCACTATAGGGAAAGTAACTATAGGAAGAGCTTTGTTAGATCTAGGGGCTACAATTAATGTGATGCCAAAGTTTGCCTATCAATCCTTAGGGGTAAAGTGTTTGAAACCCACATCTATTGTGTTATAATTGGCTAATAGATCATTTAGGCATCCAGTGGGCATTATTGAAGACATCCTGGTCCAGGTAAAAGGTTTGGCATTTCTTATTGATTTTTATGTACTTGATATGTCTTCTGAAATTGTGCAGGATACTTCTTTAATTCTCGAGCAACCTTTCTTAAGGACAACTAGTACCATGATCAATATGAAGGAAGGTAAGATCACCAGAGAGGGAGGAGATCAATAGGTAAGCTTTAATATGTATGAAGCTATGAAGCACCACCATGAGGACTAGTCGCTCCTAGGAGTTAATATGCTTGATGTTGTTTTTGATGATACATGCCCTAAAATTGAATTTCCAGAGAATTCCTTTGATTCTGATTTATGTTCACTTGAACTTGGGGAAAGGTTTCCTGTCAATATTTCAGGTTATTCAGACTTTGCAAAAATCGACGTTGATGTGGGAATGGCTGAAGGAACTGGACCTCACTACCAACACATCATTAAAAAAAGCAGGGAAGTTTGATACAAGCCGCTGCCGAACCGGATCACCAGCAAACTGGGCTCACGTTGGAGGAAAGAGGGAGTGATCTTTTCTCTTTTGAACTTCATAAATTGATTCCTTCCATTGTGCAACCTCCTGTGCTTGAGTTAAAACCCTTACCCGCTACATTAAAGTATGCCTTTCTTGAAGCTAATGAGCGATTACCTATAATAGTTGCCAATTCCTTGTCTGACACTGAGGAAGAGAATCTCCTAAATGTCTTGAGGGAATATAAGAGGGCCATAGGGTGGACTTTGGCAGATATACCTAGAATTTCCCTTGCTATTTGCACACATAGGATCTTGATGAATGAGGGTTCCAAGTCAATACTGTTGGAACCCCTCCCTGGTGCGACACGTTTCCGACGTCCTACGTGACATCTGGACGCGCACGGCACAAGGAAGGGATGCCTCACCACGAAAGAAACCTCAAATCGAACTTAAG
>JANKYE010000009.1:21733690-21747553 GCA_032467995.1 Erythroxylum dillonii | reverse complement strand
TAGCAAAGTGTTTTTTTAGGTTGCAATAATGTAATATTCAAGCTTGTTACCCTTTAAGGTTTTAACCATGTTTTGCTTCCTATACCAACTAAATAGGACTTCAATTTTGTTGCACAATATTAGTTTATTTTCTTTTGCTAAGATTATAGTTGATTATTATCTTTTAACTCTAAAATAAACTTCTTATCATGTTACGATCTTTGACATAGCTAGTTAAGATTTAGTATTACGAGTCTAAAATAAATACAAGTTTGGAGCCTGGATTAGACAAAGAATTTTTTTTGTTTTTGTGGGTAAATGGTTGTCATATGGACTTTATTGATAGAGAGAAATTTTGGAAGATGCTTTGTTTTTTGTACTCAATGTGGGGTGATTTATTTCTTCATTTTATGGTCGCGTGAGTTATTTGACTTTTTAATCTCAATATTATTGTTAACTTTTGAGGGATATGTTAGAGTCGAAGGGTTTTTAATTGAAAAAGATTAATACTGAGTATGTAGATTGTAAATTTTTAGGCCATAAGGTAGCTATCGATGTGTAGGTAAAGATTGGTTCAGAAGTTATGCCAGAAAATGAGTGTTTTAAGTATCTAGGATTTATCATCTAAAGCAATAAAGAGATTAATAAAGACATGGTTCACCGTATCAGGTCAAGGTGACTTAAATGGAGAAGTGTATCAGAAGTTTTATGTGACAAGAAGATATCACTCAAGTTTAAAGGTAAAATATCATTTAGCAATTAGGTCGATCATGCTTTATGGGATGAAATGTTGGCCCATCAAACATGTGCATAGACATAGGCTAATTATGGCATAGTAGTGACGGAGCCAGGAATTTAAGATAGGAGGGCCTAAATATTTAATTTTTTTAAATCTTGGGGGTCCAGTGCACTACTGAACCTTAAATAACTCTACCCTTATGTATATATATATATATTAAAAATTAAAAATATTTAATTTTTTAAATTTTGGTGGGGGCCAGTGCACCACTGGCCCCCACATGGCTCCATCCATGGGCATAGATAAGAATGCTTCGTTAGATGTGCAATCTTTCTAGAAGAGATAAGGTCAGGAATGTATTGGTAAGAGACAAACTAAAGGTGGTTAATATTAATGAAAAATTAAGAGAGACAAGGCTTAGGTAATTGGGCATGTTAAGAGGAGACATCTAAATGTTCCAGTGAAAAGATGCGAGAAGATTATACTTGGAAACTATAAGAGGAAAAAATAGAAGGCCTAAGAAGATATAGCCTTGCTAGAACTTACCGAAGAAATGACGCTTAATAGAAAACTTTGAAGTTCTAAGATACGGACAAAGGATCTCACATAGAGAGATCATTGTTGTTCTCATAGATCTTTTAAACACTCTCCACTTGTATTTAGCTTAAACTTTTAAATAAGTAATACTTCCCTTTTAGTGATTTATACTAAAAGCATTTCCTTCCTTAGCCTAAATATTTTCGTGATGACTTATTTGATTTATTTATTTGCTTGTTTGTGTATTTATTTACTTATTTTATCTTTTATTTTACTCTTTAGTTTGTTTTATTTTTATCATATTATTTATTTTATTACTTATTTTTATATTTTTATATTTTTATTTTTTACATTAATTAGTATTTTTATTGTTTTAATATGTATATGCATATTATATTTTTTCTTTTTTTCTTCATGTGAGTTTGTTAGAAACAACCTCTCTACTAGTTAAGAATAAGGTTGTGTACTGTTGGACTTCTCTAGATCCTGTGTATAGGTAGGACTTTCACCGATTGTTCTTGTTATTGTTGTTTAATTTTAGCATCAAAATCATTTTTTTAGTAGGTTGATCCTCCAATGTGTGAAAGAGCTTTAAGTATCATAAATGGCCTATTGAAGAAGATAAAAAGTCAGAAGAAGAAAAAAAATGCTAAAGTTGAAAATTAAAATATTCAGTATTATATTATTAATGGTTGCCATAAAAACTATTACGAGTGGATGCAGAAGTCTAGGATGATGGATGGAGGAAAGAAGCATGTATGAGAAACTTAAGGTGATTGTTTTTTCAGATTTGTTGTCATTTATAGGTTTAAGTGAAACTTTCCATGTTTTTGGATAATTATGAGACTTGTTCTCTTGTACATGTTTTAAGATGACTTTATAAACCAAGTAGAGGAGTATAACTAATATTATTCTAGATCATAGCAATTCTACTTTAGACTTATGTTTATCAATATTTACAAGAATTTCTTGTTTCTGTGTGTTAAAAAGCTACCATATTGCTTTTGCCTTTTGTAATCCTCTTTTTTTAGTTCTTATCTCTATTATAATTAAGCTAGATTTGATGCACGTTACTTAGTCTCATTTAATATTTAATTATTGTGAAGCTTCATGAAGATTATGATGGCAAATATGAACTTGAAATCCTTTGATGTTTCCTTGATCAATATGTTCGGTAACTTGCCATTAGGAAGCACTTTTTAGCAATTTCATATAAGAGAACTGATAAATGTTGAACCAGAAATATTATACTTCAATCATTAATGTCATTGTATTGTTAAACCATTACTCTAGTGACAAAGACTCTTCAATAACTCTCTCTTGTGATGTATACCTTGGGCACATTCCCCTATCCCCACACTATAACTATCTCTTTTACTAAATTTTCACCTCGGTTGTTGAACTGTTCACATTGTTATATTATAAATAATGGTTTTCTATATTTTGTTTTGACACATATATATTCAATACGATGACCAAAAATGTGCGATCTTAACTTATTTTGCGATTTATTAGGCATATGAACTGTACAGCAATAATAGGTAAACACAAGATCGAATGTAGTGGAGAAATATGATAACAAAATGCTTAATGTCTTATTAGGAACCCACATATAAATTGTATTATCTAAAAGTATTTCATTTTTAAAAACTATTTCTCTATTCCCATCTTGTAGGACAAGGCATATAGGTAAAATACATCTATACGACATACCAGAATATTCAATTCAATGAATTTACATAGTACTTCCTAAAGCTTTTGATTTTATCCCTTTCATCCTTACATTTTTCCCCTAATAAAATGGCAACACATAATCAAAGAATAACTTAATTGTCAAAATTGATTTAAAACCCATAAATCTTTGAGATTCTCAATACTTGTAACCTTTGTAGAGTTATAACTTGCCTTGTAATTGGTGGTTAAGGTTCTTCACCCTATATCCGACATCCACTGATTAGCCTCTTTCTTTCATTTGGCTTTAACATAGACGGTTGACTTAAAGGATTAATATTAGAATAATTTTCTTGGACATCACTTGTAGATTGCACTTGAAAAAATAAAAAAAAAAATAATGTTTAAGGTTGAAGATGAATAAGAAAAAGACAAATAAATAATCTATTATCCTACATGTGTATATGTTGAAAGTTTTGCAATACAACTTTTATTAGACATGTTTTTATAATATGTTGTTGCTAAAAGCATGTTTGACAGATTATTTTCATTTCTCTCCTTAATATCTTGTTGCCTTTAGTAGTAATATTGGACCCTGTTTCCGAAGCCCAACATCGAACATGGGATTATGAAGCTTGAGCGTGGAGGGAGGCTTAGAAGTTGAAAAATAGAAGAAAAATTCTTTGGAAGCAAATCCCCTTGGACCATTTGGGAATTTTACGTCGCGGCAAACCTGCAATTTTATTTCGCCACAGCGATCAATTGGTCTCGCTGCGGTGAACTCACCATCTTAACAAAAATAAAAAATCTTAAGGTTAATTACACCACGACAAACTCTTGGCTTCGCCGCGACGAAAACCTCTTAAACAGGACCCATAACTTAAATTTTCCTATCTTACTAAATGCTAACTTAAGAACCATCAACCACCTCCATCAAATCAACCCAAAACAAAATAAACTTGAACATAAACACAAGCAACCTCCAAAATCTTATTTTCATTGTAAAATGATTTAATGCAAAAGGTTTGAAGCTAAAAGCAACATCAACCATATCTCATTAATAACCAAAGAAAAAGTTTTACAAAACTTTAATGGGCATTTCAAGTCACATTACAAAATAAACCAAAAATACATCATTTGCAAAAGTAGAATTTCTTGAAATTCAACTAAAGCCTTGTTTTACCAGAACTAATTTCAAAAGCAAAATAAGCCTAGTCGAAGTGAAGCCTTGACTCTTGACTACTCGATCTCTTGCTCCTTACCTGAATATGGGACGGAATGGGAGGGGGTGAGCTTAAAGTTCGTGGACAACAATTTTATAATCAGCAATAAGCAAAACCATTGAAAACTTATTTTCCATTGTAACAAAAATTCACATTGAGTCATAAAGCATATATTTCTCAAATTCTCAATCAAATTTTCAATAATGCAAATCAGGTATGTATCAATCTTGTCAATGTATAATGAGCACATATGCACAACAAAATGGTCTGGAACGTCCATAAACAGAACGAGCTAGTATATTTCTCAAAAAGGGTCTTGTGTAGTCGTGAACAGAACGAACTAACACAATTCCATGTGTAGTCGTAAACATAAGGGAGTTCATAAAGGAGCTCCATGACACTAGCGGGCAGGCGGGAGAAGCCTTTAGTCAAAGTGCATTTGGCAACAAAATGGACCAAACCAAACCCATATAACATGTATTTCATAATCTTGTAAGCTTGTTGCCCAAAATGGCAAATTTTTGAAACTTGATCTTTTTCAAACATAGTATCTTTTCAAAAATCGTTTTCATATTCTTTTCATAAATCATCAACACAATAAGCTCATACCAAACACATAACACTTTTTCAAAGCATTCAAAGAGTTATAAAGCATGTTTATAAAGTAGTTGAAATCGTTTATATCAATCATTTGAAAGAAAACATTAATGGCCTATTACTTAGTCATAAAACTATAACCCACCTTGAAATCCTTGCTTGTTACTTGCTCAAATGTGTCCTTCCTCTTGCTCCTCTTGCTTCACTTGATTTCCTTAAACAATAACCAAAATTTCATTCAATTCGGTTCAATAATCGGAAAGTTACTATCTAAACAATTTCGGACTATCCTTACGCATGAAACAAAATTCTATGCTCAACTTCACTCCCAAAATTGAAATTCTTAGAGACTGAATTTAGACTCAATTCCTTCATACAACTTGTATCTCTATGTCTCTAGTTTATACCAAATTAAAAATCGCTCAATTTGAACATCTACATCAAAAGTTATGCCTAAAATACCAAAATATGTCTGTGTAGGAAAACTGGAGTTCGCAGTGGCGAAGTCAAAAGTTCTCCATGGCGAACTTTTTTGGAACTCATTCCGAAGACATTTTTCGACATTCTTCATCTTTTTACTTCCCATCTCTCACATAAAAGCCATCTTAACACTAAAAGACCTCTTCTACTTCATTTTCAAGCTCATTTCAACCCAATATAATAGACAAATACATCAAAATCTATCTTTGATCATTAACCCTAAAAGAGAACACTTGCCTATAGCATTCACTAACAACTTCCCACACATGTTAAGCTATATTTTCACTTCTAACTATCACTACTTATGGTTCTTTCAACCAAACAAGAAGGAATAAGGCTTATACTTACTTGATTTAGCTTCAATTGCTTCAAACTCTTCAAGATCTCCCAAAAACCCTAATTTTTCTCTTCTTCTCCTCTCTTCCATTATTTTCGCTCCTCTACAATACAAGACTAAATTTACTTATTTCACTTTTACCCTAAATGCATGATCAAAGTCCATTATGCCCTTCCATGTAATGCCTTAGCCTTTTAACCTTAAGTGATCTTTCAATTTTGCCCTTGATACATTCTTACAACATTAACACTTAAATTCCATCAATTCAAGCAATAAATCCTCCTAACTTTGACATACTAATTACTCCAAAATAAATAATCTATCAAAAACTCAAAAATTAATTGAAATCATGCTTATTCAACAAGAAAAAAATTCGGGGGCCAACAAGTAATCTCCTAATCCTATTTTCGCTTATTCTTCTTTGGCCTGCTTTACATTTTTTGAAATAGAGGTGGTAATGATAGTACATGTTCAGTTTTAGGTCATAATTTATCTCTTTAAACTAACACCATCACATATTGATATGCTTGTAGATACTTGTCCTTCATAAACCAATGAGATACATATTTTACAGGCTCTTCATTATTGTACTCAATAACAGCAATGACACGTGAATATGGGATTTTTCAACACATCCGAGCTTCTATAATTACATGTCTTATTTCTCAAATTCAAAACATGCTTAACTCTTTTCTATATTACTTCGAATCCACCATCACCATTACTCTCAAGTTCACAATCAATGCTTAACTCCTTATTAATTCTCAATTTTTTTCTTTATTTTTGGATCAATTTCATCTCTTTATTTACTTGTTATGTTCCTAATCCTAACTAGTTATTTCATTGCAAGTACTTTAACTTCAATTATACTTTCAATAAATGTTTCACAAAGATTATTATCCATAATATCATATTTGAATGAAGTGTTGAAATATTCCTTTACCATTTTTTCTTTGGAATTCTTAGTAGATATCTTTGAGTATTTTCCAAGTCCTCTTTTAACTCCTTCAAATGAAAAAATAAGTCAAATTGATTATATGACTTATAATATTACCATAACAGTGTTTTTAATTTGAGTCCTTTATTATTCCTTTTTCTCCAATTGACAAACATATATCTCAGACAAGACCTTACTTCAACCTTTAGGAGCTGTCTACTAAATGCCTCCACAAGAACTTATATAAATTTAATTAAAAAGTTTAGTAAATAAGGAATAAGAATAATTATTTATTAATAAAGTTTATAAAATTCATATTATACATTTTATCAATCAGAAATCACTGCCCATCCACCTTTATCTTTTAGATGCAAGTATTTCTTCAACAACTATAAAAATCAATTCGAAGATTATTTTTTAATATGAATCATAGCCTATGCCACAAGAAACGTCCTATTATTATCATCTCTTCCAACTGTTATTAATAACTCACCTTTTACAATCCCTTTAAAAAAAGTAACCATTTAATCATATCAATTTTCTACATCCAACGAAGAAGCCCTTCTTGCAACACTGAAAAAAACATACATCCCTTCTTGCAACGGTGAGAAAAATATACATTTTGTCAAATGATTGCTACTAATTATCTTTAAATGATGGCCTTTTTATAACCAATTCAATTCTCAAACCATGATTTAACCTTAAAAAAGTTTTCCCCTATAATCCCACAAATTGTTATGTTTTGCCCTTCCACTTCCTTGCATTTCCTCTATCACTAACTTCCTAGCCCTATAACAAACAGTGTAACTCACATTGACTCTCAAATATTTCTTCATAAACTTCCTTAAGTCTATTAACTTTAGTGCAGCGAGTCCTAGAAAGTCTTTTTAATTAACTGTTAGCAAACCACATTGAACCCACACTTTTATTAAGAAAAATATGATTGCATATGTGCTTCTGTTCATAAACTCTTACGTATATACATATGTGTAAGCGATCAGTCCACAACATTAATGAAGTCTAAAATTAAAATTACCAAAAAAATTGAGAATACTTGAAAATATTTAAATCTTTCACAAGCTCACTAAAATATATCATTTGTAGTACTTTCTCACATATTTGACTTTCACAAATTGTCTGGTATTCCTTGTAAAAGTAAAGTCCCTTCTTTCATCAATAGCCATCTTGTGAAGTGCTTCCTTGAATTGGTTATAATTGTCAAACAACATACCAAGCCTAATCCTAATCTTTTTCTTAAAAAGGTTGAATATATAAACATTTAGTTTATGTCTTAACCCCTCATCCACATCTAAACCACCTTCTTCAAAGCTATAATTATGATCTGATTCAAAATATTTTATTACAATTTCATCTTCTATATCACTCCCATCAATATCATCTCCATCATCTACTATATTTTATTTTGTGGATTTCCTTTTTTTGTTATATGTTGCAAGTATTGCTGTCAATTCTTTTCTTCAACTATCCCCTTTTAGATGAAGCAGTTAAATCCCTAGATAATTTCAACTCTTTATCCTCTAAATATGAATCAAACTCCTCTATAACCCTTACATCAACAAATAAATTATCTTCTTGTTCATTTGGATCAACTTCACTCCCACTTACACCTATAGCTTCTCATTTATCTACATCTACACTCGTGCATTGCACAATAATGGACTTAGTGACATTGATAGGGACATCATCAACAATCCTAATAATAACCTTTACCCCAGTATCTTCATCAAAATATTGCTCTAAATATGCCAAATTTGGATCCATGACCAATATAGATCTTTATCACCTTATATTATGTAATTAGCTTACATATCTCTATCACACAAGCATCACTCTTATTGCTACAAAGGTTTTTCTAGAAATCAAGCTTATACTGAAGTCGCGTCTACTCCTTTACATGACAATCTCACTTAGGTCTATTTAAGGAAGGTTTAGCTTTTCCACGTGATTATTGACCAACAAAACCTTGTTCTCGAATGCCTCATAACCCTCGAAGTGTTTAACTCTCACACTCGAGTAAGAATACTATGAAAGTATTAAATAATTATAGGCAACAATAAATACAAAAGAGCTATAATAAAAACCAACTTTTGTTACTTCCCAAAAAGTATACAAAGGAATGTTCTCTCTTAATATATTCCCTTGCCCTCCTACCCCTCTTTTTTAGGAGCAAGACACAAATAAGATATTTATAGACACATCCGACTTGACAATGCAGAATCCTAATTGAACTTAACTAATTAGATTACCTTTATGGTTATTAGATTACATCCCACCAATGTGATGATAACCCCATCCAAATAGGATTATATATAATAAGATTTAGTTACATCATAACTAACAAGATAAGAGATTATATTTAACTAGCAGTCATATATCCATATCCATAAATAACTGACGTATATCTACTGTGATATTATCTACCACATCATCGAAGATCTCCCCTTGATCTCTATCTATTGATGATGAGTTATCCAAGGCCAAAACCTTTCATAACAAACTAGTCTAGACCAATGCTTACCTATGTTAAGTTCATTAGTCATGGTCCTTCTATTTGAGCCCACTTAAGTCCTTGTACTCTTATGTCTCCTTTATAGATGTGATCCAACTAACTTTCAACCCAAAGTTGTTGGGCCCCGATTCCGAAGCCCAACTATATGAAATCGTATAGCGTGAGTGGTCTCCCTTGTAGGGTTAAGCCAAAGTACCCTCACTAGTCCTCAACGAGTCCTTATCAGTCTTATTACATCTCAAGCTATAAAGGGTGGGCTCACACATTGAAAACTCAAAATTCACAATTAACTCTTCAAACTTATAGCTCTTAGTCTCTAGTTTATTTTGGAGCAAGAATTACCTCAATCGGAACTCTATTGCTCAAGATATGCTTAAAAATCCAAAGATTGTTCATAGTCCGATCAAGCTCTCCAAACTAACCCCTTATTTCTCTTACCTCAAACTTTTTGATTCTAACTCCAAATGCTATCAAATTTCATGTAGAGGTAGAAAAACATGTTAGGATTCTAACGCCTTAAGAATCACCTCATTCGAAGGTCAGACGAAGGAGTTATGGCCAAACAAATCTGATATGTTCATATACTAATTCCTACTAAATATACTTTGGCATAAACACCATAACTCTTATTATAAATGTCGGATTGACTTCGTTTTTGAACGGTTAGAAAGTAGACATCTAGAGTTACAACTTTCATGAAGAACAAAATTTGAAATTCTGTCATTTGGAGGGTCAAAAATATGGTCCGTGTAAATTCACACGGTCAGGCCGTGTAACCTTCGTGTGGAAATGGGGCTAAGCACTGGATTCACACGGGCTATGTGAATTTTACACGGCCCGTGTGAATTCACACGGTCAGGCCGTGTAACCTTCAGGTGAAAATGGAATTTTCACATGACCCATGTAAAATTCACAAGGTCAGGCCGTGTAACCTTCTGGTGAAAATGGCACTTCCACACTCGAAAAACACGACCCGTGTGAATTCACACGGTCTGGCCGTGTAACCTTTGGGTGAAAATGGCACTTCTGCACCCGAAAAACACAGCCCGTGTGAATTCACACGGTCTGGTCGTGTAACCTTTGGGTGACATTTCCTGCCCGACATCCCTCACTCAAAAGGTCATAACTCTCAGCTCCGACATCGAAAAATCGCAACCTTGGTATCGTTAGAAAGCTAAAAGGACAAGCTACAACTTCTATGAAGATAATTTGGCCAAATTCACCCTAGATTAGCGCTTAACTTCCCTCAAAGCCAGGACACAAAATCCTACCCCCAAGAAGACTTGGAATTTGCAATGCAATCAATATGAAATGCCATAAACCATCATAATGCATAATTATTTCATTCATATCAAATGAAGAGTTTTACAACGCTTTAGTGGGCATTTCGAGCCACTTTACAACATAATCCAAAATACAAACTTTGCCAAAAATAATGAATTCTCAAAATGCAACTAAAGCATTGTTGTTACAAAATCTAACTTCAAAAGAACAAAATATGCCCAAATGGAGTGATGCCTTTACGATTGACTCGATCACTCGGAACGTTGCTCATCGCCTGCAGATGGGGAGGAATTGGGGGGGTGAGCTTAAGCTCGTGGGTAATAGTTTTGTAATGAGTAACAAGCAAAAATCTTTTAATTTTACCTTTCCATAGAAAAATTTACAATGAAATTCATGCAACATAAATTTCTAAACTTCTCAACATATCAAACCAATTCACAACTCACATAAATCAAGCATTCATCAAAGTTGTCAATGCAAATAACACAGAATCACATAATAATGGTTTGGGTAGGTCCATAGACATGACAAACTACACAATTCCAGTTAATGGTCCTTTATAGTCGTAAATTCTTGAAGGAGTCCATAAAGGAGCTCCGTGCCACTAGCGAGCAGGTGGGAGAAGCCTATATCTTGGTCAACGTGCACGTGACAATTCTTGCATGGACTACCAAACCCACATAACATGACATGAACTGAAAATCTATTTGCCTATATGACACATTTCAAAACTTGCTTTTCATAAACATGACCTATTCCATATGCATTTTACATCATCATATCACAATTCATCAACAACCACATTCATGTCTCAAGCATTAGCCATCAGCATTTCATAATTCACCAACAACCACATTCATATCTCAAGCATAAGCCATCAAGATTTCATAATTCACTAACAACCACATTCATATCTCAAGCATAAGCCATCAACATTTCAACTCATTCAAAAACAACCATTTCAAAAATTATGAACCACTTAGAAGTTATTCCCAAAATTCACCAACAACATATGACATATTCTCAAGCATTTTGAGAAACAATAAATACACATTTATAGGGTAGTTGGAAAACCATTTAATTCCATTTATTTGAAAAACATTTAAAGCTTATTAACTCACTTATAAAAGTGAAACCCACCTTAGTTCCTTTGCTTGGAAAATTGCTCAAAGGTGCCTCTCCTCTTGCTCCTCTTCCCTCTCTTGATTTTCTTTAACAAATTAGAAAGATCCCAAATCAATAGACATCTAAATTGACAAACCCAAAGAACCCAATGCATGAAATTGATTCTAGAAAACTCATACCCATGCATTTCCTAAAACCTTTGAACCAAAACCCCTTCCAAAACCCAAAAGGTTAGACATACACTTACCTCAAACCTTCACCAATCAATTTGTTTCTTGGCTCAAATGAAAGCTCTAAACCTCCTCTTACTCTTTTCTTCTTGGAAAAACTTCAAAATCTTCCTTGAAGACCATGAAAAATCAAGACCTAACTAACCTTCTTTCTCTCCTCTCTTTTCTCTCTCTTTTTCTCCTTCAATTTCATTTATCCCTCCTTCCCACACAAGCCAAGTCTTCTTCTATCCTTTAATGAAGCTACAATGACCAAAAAGTGTTAGACCCCGGTCTTTAAGTGAAATTTAGAACTATTAAATGAACTTAAATGAATGTTTTTGTATATGAATTGTGTTATAGATGTTATTGTGTCTTAAGGAAATTGATGAGAAAAGAAATTGATTAGTTTTGATGACTTTGATATTTGAGTAGATTTGTATGGGTTATGAAAGCTAAAGTAAATGAGGAGATTGAAATGGAGTTGAAAAGCAAGAACTAAATAGTGAAAGTGTGAGAATTTAGAGAATTAAGAAAGTTTGACTTTGTGAGGATAAATAGTCGTAGAAAGTTGACTTTTTGATTTGGGCAGAATTTGAGAATATGATCTTCATGAAAATTGTAGCTTCTATTGAAATCTTTCTGTCGCCATAAAGTATGACATTTTTCGATATCGGGATTGAAAGTTATGATCTTCCGAACTTAAGGTTATTTTACTTTGTTTTTGAAAATGCTCTTAAGTGTAGGATTGTGTTTGCAGTGTTTTGAGGCAAATTCTGGACTGATATGTTATAAATTGAGTTAAGTGGTCTACACGAAAGTTTTAGCTTGTCTTTCAATCATTTCAACGCTATAAAGTATGCAATTTTTGGATGTGGAAATTGGAAGATGTGAAATTTGAAAATTTGGATATTGTTTAGGTGGTCTTTAACAGGGCAGAAACTTTGATTGAAAAATTGACCTAATTAGAGGTTGAGATTGCCTTTAAGTGCTTCATGAAAGTTTTAGATTATGTTTTTATCTTTCCATTGATGTAAAGTATGGAATTTTTGGGCAATGGAATAGGAAGATATGATTTTTACAAGTTTTTGTTACTGTTTTGGCATGAATCTTTAGTGGACTGAAACTTTGAGTGGATTTTGACTCCCTTAGAGGTGGAATTGGTTTTTAAGTCCTTCATGGAAATTGTAGAGCTCTCTTTTATCTTTAAATTGATACCAAGTTTGTAATTTTTGGAGTTCTAAGTGAAACGTTATGAATTTTTGAAACTCAATGGTTTTGTTAAGAAAAAAGGAAAAATCGGATCCAGATGGCTCGCGATCATTTAAGAGCCATTTAGCGATCGCGAGCTGTCGCTATCACGACTGGCTGTTTTTGAGCCGGACGCGAGCCGCGATTAGCTCCTGACCGTGAGCTGGCTAGCGAGCCGTCGCATATGCGACTCGGCTTGCCGGCTCACCAGACCCTCTTTCACTATTTTGCTTATAACTTTTCCGTCTGACATCCGATTGATCCGATTTTTAAAGCGTTGGATTCCTAAGACATCTCTCTATCTCTCCATGCAAAATGTATAATTTTTGAGATTAATTGGAAAAATATTGATTGAATCAAAGTGAGAGGATCAATTATAAGAGTATAAGTTGGATATTTTTCGGAACATGCTTCAGTATTTTGGCGATAACTTGATCTGTATAGCTCCGATTGAGTTGATTCTTGTCCCTAAATAAAATAGAACAGGGGGCTACAAATTTCCAAAAGAAATCTAATTTCAATTCAGTCCTTAAGATGTTCAATTTCTAGAGTGAAGTTAGGTGTAGTGTTCAGTCTCGATTTTGTAATGGTATGAAAGTGTTTTGGCTATAACTTCTTCATTTCTGAGCCAAATTGAGTGTTTTTGGTGTCTGTGGAAACATAGGACATAGAGGAACATTTTTGTAGAAGGACGTATTATCAAATTGTTGCATTTACCTGATCAAAATAAGGAGTTAAGATGTCAATTTTTAAGGCAAAAAGGAAGGGCATTGTTGGAAGTTCACTTAAGGTTTTAAGTTATAAGGCTTATATGTAAGGGCAAATTGGTCATTTCGCTTTCATTAAATAGTGGGGTTTGTATAAGAAGGAGCAATGCACGAAATTAGAAGGAATAAGAAAGAACAAAAGGAAAGAAGAAATGAGAGAGTGTGTTCGGTGGAGGAAAGAAGAGAAGAAGAAGAAG
>JANKYE010000009.1:21696467-21714540 GCA_032467995.1 Erythroxylum dillonii | reverse complement strand
AGGCTATGGCTCAAAGGTCGGTCAGCTGGGATTTCTTTTGGAGACTTTTAGTTAGAACTGTTACTTTTGTGTACTTTATGTTAAGTGTTTTGGAGGATTGTACAGACAGATGAAACTGACAGTTCGTAAATTACCGAGTTTGAGTAAATGAAATGGAATACAGTTTGGTTTTAAAAATTTGTCAATTTCTTATTAATGATTTATTATTGTGATGTCATGGGGAATATAGTGGTGTTTGTCAGTAGTGGTCTCTTATCATAGGATATGTATTGGAATAACTTACGGGCGTTCCGGTGGGTACTCTACGATAAAGGGGCGCTACACTTTTACCTTTAATGCTTTCCCTATCCAAAGTCAGTACTCCAGTCCTAATTCATACAACATTAATCTAAGCTTGGTTGGTATATATGAAATTTCCAATCTCCATTTATAAAATATAAATGAGTTAATAGAAGATTCAGCCTGAATTCTTGTTGAAAAAGGGTGCAATAAGAGAGCATTTCATTAGTGCCTGCACATGACTTTCTTATTTAATGATTACAATTCCACATTGTAGACGTTCATCCTCATCGTGTCACTGATATGGAATTATAAGAAAGGGGCACAAACTTTGCTACACCATCTACTCTCCTTGTTAATTATTTGAAAAGACTTCATATTGTAAGGTAAAACTGAAACACATTCTAAGGTTAAATGCAAATAGGATTTATTCCTGTCTTTAGGATTAGTAGAACATTTTATATATTAACATTGATTTGTTATGGTTCGTAAAAGTGGTTTTCACTAATATTTTGAGGAGTTTGCTAGTATATTTTGAAGAGTTAATGAAAGGATATCAGAGGAAGAATTCCTCTCTTAACTATGTCATCAAAGTGGATTCAAAAGGGCTTTTGATTATATGGAATATGGTTTTATTCTACAAAACTTAGAAACTATGGGATTCTTTGAGGTCTTTGTAAAATGGATAGACGCCTGTATCACATCCCCACTCTTTTTCAAATCTGGTAAACGGTACTCCTATTGGCTTAAGTAAGAGTGATAGAGGCTTAAGAAAAGGGGATCCTATATCCCTTTATTTGTTTAACTTATACATGGAAGTATTAACATTGAAGCTTATCTAAAAAGTGAGCAATAACAAGCACTTTAATTTTCATAAAAAATGTAAGAGGGTGGGGATTACCAATCTATGCTTTACGGATGACCTCCTACTCTTCTTTAAGGGCCACTATAAGTCTGTTGAACTTCTTAGATCTACTTTGTTTACTTTTAAAGACATGGCAGGACTAAAGGTAAATTTCAATAAGAGCCACTCCATATTGGGATCTAGTGATAATAGGATGGAGGGTAGCATATCTTTAATCACAAGTATAAGTGGGAAACTAAAATTCAAAGAACACTAAATATGTAGGCTAACAAGACTCTTTGTTTTAAAGGAAGGTTGTTATTCATAAAATCAGTGTTGAATTCCCTACATATTTATTGGACTTTTAAATTGTTATTAGCCAAAGAAATGATAAAAACTATTAAGAAATTATTTAAAAGATTTGTATAGGAAAACTTAAACATAGATGGCCAGTATGCCAAAGTCAAATGAACACAGATATGCAAGAGAAAGGAGGAGGGGGGTCTAGGGATAACCTCTATTGGAACCTTATAACAGAATCGTGTTGATTAAATAACTACAAAAAAATCCTAATGGAGAAGGAGTCATTATGGATTAAATGGTTCCATATTTACATTCTTAAAGGGAACAATATATGGCCTTTTCCTATCAAATCTACATTTTCTTGGTCACTTGCTCAACTACTAAAGCTAAAGGCCACCTTGGAACCTATTGTCTATTGCAAAGTTGGAAATGGATAAAAGGCCTTCCTATGGTTTGATAATTCGATAAGTAAAGGATCCCTAATCAGAATTCCATAAGCTCTTCACTGTTAGAATTCATTCCCTACCTAGACTAAGGTTAACTCAATCTTAGTAAAAGGACAACAGAATAAATTCCCTATGGAGCTACTTTATCTTATTCCCAGTTACCTACCTAAGTTGGGAAGAAAGGACACCTACCAATACCTCAATCAAACCCTTAGTAATTTCAGTATCCTAAGATTTAGGGATTAGATGGACCAGGATAATCTAAATATTGAATGGTTCTCGATTGTTTGGCAGAAGTCTCTTAATCCTAATTATTCATTTCTCCTATAGTTAGCAACCTTGGATAAAATGAGCAATCTAGACATGATGCATTACTTACTAACTCTACATATGCCCGCTGTGAATTGGTGGAAGATTCTAAGGACCATCTCGTCTTCCTATGTGACTATTCTTAAGCCATATAGAGCAAAATTCAAGAACTTTGTTTGGTGTCAAATATTGGGAACATGTTTATGGATGCCTCCTATTGGCTTCTAAAGCTGGAAAACATTCCTAACTCTAGTAGGGATATCTAAGTCATCACTTTTACCTCCTTTGTTAAAGAGATATAGTGAGAGAGGAATCTCAAGAGATTCTAGAACAAGTCACACACCAAAGAAAAAATTAAGTTCTCTCTAATTTCTATAACTAGAAAGAAACTCCTATGTTCTTAGGAGATTGTGAATTGTTACCCTAATCTAGCATCCTCATGGAGAATCAATTAAACTTAAATCATGTAACCAGAGGGCAAAAAGAGTAATGATTTCACATAATGTAAAGCAACTACTTATTAAGCTATAAGCAAAGGATCATGCATGAGAGTAAGAACCACACGAGACTAATTCAGGCCCTTTTCCTTTTACAATCACCCAAACGAGAAATAGGAGTTGAGATAAGATGATTAAAGACTCAGAAAGTGGATCAACTAGTTATAAATAGGGGGGATGATCATTCTTACTTGAATATGATCAAATTAAAGCAAGGAGGAGATGTTGCAGACACTGAACTCTCTATAAGAACAAGGGATTTTTTAATCCCTTATTGGTTAATTTCTAGAAGCGTCAATTATATACATAATTTATTTTACTATTTTATGAAACGATGATGCTGAGAGTGTCTTCATAGGGTGCATTTTGGGAGGTTTCATTATTTTATTTTTTAAGAGGAGAGTTTATTCTTAACTCTCCTTATGCATGTTTCTAAACAATCCCTTATGTACTTTTATCTCATTCGTCAATGATACTTTTAATATTTAAAAAAGGATTCATAAAACAATTTTGTAACAAACAAATTTCCATTTTCCAGAGTGTATGATACCCAAATACTAATATAATATCTTTTCATTGTTGTGACTAATGTCCTTATAATCAATTTGTTGGTTTGACTAATTTTCTAGCGAAGGTGTGTTTTAATTTATGTTGCTCTATTCCTGATATCTCTAAGATGGTAAAGATTTCATTTTTTTTCATGACTTTACAAATTTACTATTATATGATATATGCTTTTAGAAAACCTGTACTTGGCTTGCCTTATCCATATATTTTTATTGCATGCATGTTAATTTGTAGAGAGGGGGTTAAGGAATCCATAAAAGTGAATAAGAAAAATAAAATATTAAGAGAACAGTCTTTAGGAAAGACTTTCTTATATTTTTATGATTGATAAATGTTTAGAATTTAAGTTCCTTATTTATAAGCTTATAAAAAGAGGGTATTAAATAACATTTAATACACATAAAGGTATTTTAATAAACTAACGTAGAGTAATTTCTTAATTTTCTAATAGAGATTTATAATTTATAAATGGTAACTTAAAAGAGACAAAAGTTATTATCTTAAGTCTCATTTTATTATATTCTTGTATTTATTCTTCAGTTATACTTCTGTATTAGTTGTAAAAGATCTTCTTCCATAAGTTCTTCCAAAATACATGGGTAAATCAACAAAATTGAAAGTTATAGACATACGATAATCTCTTGGTAACTTTATTTTTTAAAAATAATGAAATATTTTTTGATAATAATGAATATATTAGTGCTATAAAAGGTTGAACAAGAGAGTTCTAAGTGTATACAAGAACATCTATGGAAAGGATGAACATCAAAATGTTACAATAATCCAAAAGACTAGTACATAATAAAGGATTCTAGTAAGCTCATTAAGTAAAAGATAGTGTTAATTGATTCTCCACTTGGTAATTTGTTGCTGGTTGAATGAATGCTTCTCTTTGTAGACAAAGATATGTTCTCTAATTTTTCCATATATAACTTGTAAAAGGCTTTCTTTGCTTCTGACATTATCAATGAAAATCCTTTAATTCCTTTCATCCTATAAACTAGAGACTAAGTAGCTAAAAGCCAATTTTAAGATCTATAGTTCCCTTTTGATGGATCTACAAGTGTTACTAATGTTCCATCTCAGCTTGAAAAATGTTGCTTGAGTGAAGATGAATTTGTTAGAATCTTAGTAGCTTTATAAGTTTTGATTCTTTATACAGTATGCGTGCACCCATTGAACTCATAGTGCTTGTTGATCTTAGATAAGTCTTTATAGTCTTTTTACTAAAAAAACATAGTTGAGGCTTATGATATGTAAAATACGTAGACCACCATGTTTTCTAGGTAAGCAAACCACAAACTAACTTACTTTTTTGCTTTCAGTTTTGCTGCTACTAGTTGACCATAAAAAGTTTCAAAATGTTTTTGCTTATTGTCTTAACAATACCCTAGGTAAATTCAATATGAGATGCACAATATGTATTTAAAGAAGAGAGCACATATTTGATAAGTTAACATCTGCCAGCAAGGGAAAATGATTTAGAAGACAAACTTTCCATCCTGCTCCTAATCTTATCTGAAAAGCCAGGCTTAAAGGAGGATATAGAATGCTAAGATACTTAACAGGTAGATGATCCAGCTTGAAGCCACTAATTGTGTTGCACTTTTTGAAGTAAATAAGCTAGACTTATCCTTCCTAACATTCTATTGAAAACTTTAAAAGTTTTTTTAATAGAGCTAATAGAGGGAAAATTAGCTTTTGAGAAGACAAAGATTTCATTAATAAAATTGAGATTGACAATACTAAGCTTCTTACATTTAGATTGGAACTTGAATACTCCTTTCTTAGTGGCATTCTTTTTAACCAATCTGCATAACACTTCAGAGATAAGAAAGAATATATATGGGGAAACAGGGTCCCCTAGTCTAATGCCCCTAGTAGTTTTGATATGCTTAGTCAGCTCTCCATTCATTAAGATTCTGTAAGATACAGTAAGGATACATTGATGGATCAATTGTGTGAAAATATCCGGGAAACAAAAAACTTTTTAGGCATTAAGCATGAAGTTCCAGTCAATCTTGTCATAAGCTTTCTCAAAGTCTATTTTGAGTGCACAATTCTTCCTGCTATTCTTTCTGATGTAGTGCTTGAAGAGCTCCTGAGCTAGTGCAATATTATCACCAATTTGTCTTTTAAGAATGTAAGTAGACTAAATTGAACCAATAAGTCTAAGAAGTATAGACGTTGGGTTGTCGTAAACCACAACGATCAACTTAGATAATCTCTAATGAAAGTCCACACAGAGATAGAAGCATGAAACCTCACTAGGAGATAGCTAAAATTCTTTCTTTGCTAGTAAAGAAAAGAACTCTTGTGACAGTTAAAAAGAAAAAGAGTGAGTATGTAAGAACGAACCTTTCTTTCACTTATGTCTTACATAAGATGCACAAAAATCATCTCTATTTTCTGCACCATTTGGCCTTCCATAACCCCCATCACTAATGGAGAGTTACAAGAAGTTAATGGTCATTAATAGCATGCATTAATGGAAAATATAGGAAGTTAATGACCATGAATAACATGCACTAATGGAAGTTTAGGAAGTTGATGGCCAAATTGGCAGCCAACAACACTTGTTTCTAATCCATTCCATGCAACGTTTTCTACCACGATCACTTCGTGATACAATCCCGAAACACTCTCTCATATCTTGAATCACCATTTTACTTATCCTTCGGATATCCTATATGTGTGACCCATTAGGTTCTCGGTTAAGTTAGCCACTTGAATTAGCACTTAATTCAAGTCAAGAGTGATATCTAGCAACATTTTATGACTCTCAATTGATCGGAAAGCCAGTGGTTTGACTACGAACCCTTTTATACATAATGTTGCCATGCAATTTGTCCTTTCACCATCTATACCCCACTTGGTTCAAAGTATGGTCAAAGTGTCAACTCCCACTAAATTGACTACATCACATCTAATCCAAGTGATATTAGATCTTATCATGAGGATATCATTACTCTATGTATCATTGAAGACTCTCTTTATGACACATATTTGCTCTGGCTAGAGACTTTTGAGTAATGACCCTGATAAGAGGTCGTGGGTATCATCTCCTTCTATCATGAGTGGTGAATCCTTTATTGGCTACTCAATTACATCTAAATACGTCAAGTTGTACCCAATCACCACCCTATCAATGGAGTGAAAGAATAGGATCAGTATCTGAGATATCCTTGAGCACCGTAAGTCAAAGGATAATTATGTCATTGATATGATGAGACTATCATTGACACTAGAATAGAATATCTATACGATTGTCTCATAGTAGGTTAATCCAATGTACTTACTACCCTTATTAAGCATCCATATGTTAACTCTAAACAACTTATGTCTACAGCTTACGAGATTTACTGCTTGATCCAATCAAAGAGTATAACATGTGCTAATCTATTCAGATTAATGACATCCCATCATATTAATCCTATGACTAGGGAAAGTTTAGATACTAACATAATTACACATGATAGGAATCTCATTATCATAATCTCATCATAATTTTCTCCATGCTATGTTTTGTATCAAGGACTTTATTAAATCAATTTAAGATCAACATAAAATCCATAAATTTATGAATATCGAAATAATGAAAAATGTCTTTATTAGTCATAAAATGATTTGTACAATATGTGCTACAGGTGATTGCCTTTAGAGCACTTCTCTATCAAATTCTCACTTGCACCAAAGTCAATCTCCTTGACATCTAATACCATAGGCGCGTACATGTGACATAAAACTCTTTTGGAAAATAGGCTTAGTCAACGAATCAGCTATATTTAGATCGGTGGGAACTCTCTCTATCTTGACATCATTTCTACCAATGATTTCTCTAATCAAATGGTAGCACCTGAGTACATGTTTGGACTTCTGATGAGACCTCGATTCCTTCGCCTGTGCTATAGCCTCGTTGTTGTCACAATACAACTGCACTGGGTCAGCGATGCTCGAAACCACACCAAGTTTTATGATGAACTTCTTAATCCAAACCACTTCCTTTACCGCTTTTGAAGCTGCAATATACTCCACCTCTATTGTCGAATCTGTAGTCGTCTCTTGTTTGAAACTTTTCTAACTGACTATACCACCATTTAGTGTGAATACATATCTGCACTGGGATCTAGAGCCATCCCTATCAGATTGGAAACTGGCGTCAGTATACCCGCTTATCATAAGATCACCTTCTCCATATATCAAGAATACATCCTTAGTTATTCTCAAGTATCTAAGGATATTTTTGAAAGCCACCCAATGACCGTCACCAGGGTCTGACTAGTATCTACTTGTAATACTTAGAGTATATGATACATCGGGTCTAGTACATAACATAGCGTACATGATTGATCCTATAGTCGAAGCATAAGGAATCAAACTCATGCGAGTCCTCTCATCTTGTGTCTTTTGACACATAGATTTAGAGAGTGTACTCCTATATACCATGGGAAAATAACCTCTCTAGGGCTGCTCCATGCTAAGCCTCTTTAATATCTTATCTATGTATGTAGACTGAGAAAGATCAAGAAACCTCTTAGATCCTATCTCTATAGATCCTTATCCCCAAAATATAAGTTGCTTCTCCAAGGTCTTTCATAGAGAAGTTTTTAGCTAATCAAATTTTGATCGATTGTAGAGCTGAGATATCGTTTCCTATTAGCAATATGTCATCTACATACAGTACAAGGAAGATGATTGCACTCCCACTAACTTTCTTATACACATATGGCTCATTCGGATTTTGTGAGAAAATAAACTCTTTAATTGTCTCATCAAATCAGATATTCCAACTCCTAGATGTTTGCTTCAATCTATAAACAGATTTCTGAAGCTTGCATACATTTTCTCCATTTATGGACATGAAACAATCAGGTTGTGTCATATATATATCCTCGGTTAGGTTTCTGTTAAGGAAAATTGTCTTCATATTTATTTGTCATATCTCATAATTATAATGAGCGACAATGGCAAGGAGTATCTTAATGGATTTAAACGTAGCTACTAGGCTAAACATTTTGTCATAGTCAGCACCTTGCCTTTGATTATTAGAATCCGCACAATTTTTCTATTAGAATTCTGTTGCATACCAAACACTATAACAAGAATCCGCCTAATTTTTCTATTAGAATTCTTATAAATATCTACATATGTGAATATCTTTATATTCCATAGATTTATTTTATAAGGAATCATATTCCAAATTTTCTTTACTTTCTTGCCAACCAAACGTAGCCAAAAGGAATTGATGGACGAAGGATACTGTATGAAAATCATATACATACTCGTATCTTGTATTTCTGATATGCATATTGAATGGGTCCTAAAGTTGATTGAAAGTCCAATGTCGGCTATCGTATATTTTTTAGAAGAAATTTGGTATCATAAAAAGCTGAAAGTTAAAATATTGTTTCTCGCTTTAGTGATAATATAAATATGGAGCTATAACACGGTTAGTGTGTAAGATAACATGGATATATCAAATTTTAATTAAAGTTACTGTTAAAGCCTCAAGGGAAAGGTTCGAAGTTTGCCTAAAAGCATAATCTACAACCACGACACGTTCGAAGGTTGAAGTTCTCTTCACCGGAAGAACAAATCAGCAAAGCATAATGAATAGAGAAGGCATGGGAATTGGACATGTACCAGGCAGTGGCCACTGTTTCTGACTGCGGGCCATTTCTTAGTGGAATCCAATTCCGGATTTGGTCCCATCCCTTACTAGTGAAATGCTTTCAGATTTTGACAAATTTGTATTGAAAGCTCTGCATGTGCCCAGTTTGCCACCATCTTGCATCCTCGCAAGACCGCTATGATTACACTCCTTTTCACAACTCATTCACTTTACGATTCAAAAACGACATTAAAAAATTCATGAGGTTCATGTGAACATCTTTATTATCCAATTAATTAACCCCTATCAGCTACTTTCCTTTTACTTTGCTACTTCTAAAACTTGAAGAAAATCACACATTGGAGTAAAATATAAACGGTGCAAGATAATAGACAATGAAAAGTAGTGGGCTGATAATATAAATCTCAACTAATTAATGAGAAATAAAAAATATTATGTTTTATCCACTCCCACCGCTGCAAATCCCAGTAAGAGAAACCGGAAATTTACGGAAAACCCCAGCAGTCGAGGTCCCCACAGCGACCTGCGCCGGGGGCAACACCCTTCCATCGGCGAACAACAGCCGTCCATGAACCACATGCTCCGGCTGCCCCACCACCATACCTTCAAGCTCGGCGGCCGTATGGTTACAAAAATCAACGTCCCCGAATCTCCTTTCCACCTCCAGAAAATCGCCAAGAGACGCCGGTTTCGAACCACCGTCCCTACACAGCCTCCACCACCTCCGGCGCCGCCGCTCTGCCACCGACACGATTGCCGTTGTTTTCTTTTTCTTCTTACTACTGGGCACAACCCCAGCGGTCGCTTGGTTGTCTCGGTGCTGAGAGTTTGCCCTGAAGGTGATCGCCGGGAAATTCACGCCCATTAGAGTACCCAACGTTGTGCTTCTATCGTGGAAAAACGAGCCTGTCGACTGTAAACAACAGAAGAAAATTGGTAAAGAAAGCACGTCTTTAACTTGGAAAAACTTAAAATGGAGATTATACGAGAATAGGAGATATGGATATCTACCTCGGTGTCGAGATCGGAAGAGGAGACGGAAGAGTTGGTGGGAGAAGCCGGTGGTGGAAGCATTGTATCTGATCCAATGCCGAACATGTCTGCTTCTGTCAAAAATTTGAATTTGTTTCAAGTTTTATGTACGAGGAGAGGCGAGACAGGGACGGACAAGGAGCTGGTGATAGGATTTGAAGTGGGTTTGGGGCATCGTGCTTGAAAGATTATTACAATTAATAATGTTACCACTGTTTTTGTTCTCTCCGCAGTCCAATCACACTTCTAGCTTTTTAGCCATAATGATAATAGAACAAAACTTAAGCCTTCTTTGCTCCGGATGCTATGTTTTTTTATAGCTACTGTTTTCTTTTTCATCTTTTCATTTTACTCTACTAGATTTAGGTATCTTTAGCTTTTCCACCTTGCCTTTCTCTAAATGGAAGGAAAGCAAGAGAAAAGAAAGGAAGAGAAATACAATCTCTTTCTTTCTACTGTTTGGACAAAAATAAGCAACAGAAAGGAAAAGAATGGAGAAGAATAAGAGAAAAATTTAGACCAAATATATTTCCCACCAAATTGGTAGGAAAAGAAGGAAAATTCAAGACAAAGCAAGACAAGATAAGTAAATTATCATTGTATCCTTATTTAACAAAAGATAAACAAGTTCTATAATCAGGACATAAAGGTCTATAAGTTTCAATTCCCTCCTTTGATAAATTAGGAAAACAAACAAGGGAAAAGAAATCTAATTTCTCTTCTATTCTTTTCTCCTCTTTTCCCCTCAATATTTCCTTTCCTTTCCCTTGTACAAATAAGGATCCAAACGAAGGCTAAAACTTCAACTAAAGTTGAAGCATGAACTTTATCCATCTATTTAAACCCAAAGGTTGTGTGTTAGGTTAGGTTAATAGGCCATGACAAGTGATTCCAAGCGACATAAATGTAAGTTGAACAGACACTAAAAAAAGAACAAGCAAAAAGGCATCTAAGTTAAACAGACACTAAAAAAAGAGATTACCAAAATCCTGATCATATGTTGAGAAACAAATTGGAAGTGGTGGAAGAAAACAATAATGTGATCAAATATAATGTATTTTTAAGTTTAAATTAACTATTAATTTTTAGCTCAAAGTTGTAATTTTTTTTCTCTTAGAAAGTTTATTTGTAAAGCATAATTGTCATAAATTTTGTATCACCGAAATGTCAAAATAATTCAAAGTAACTAAAAGCTCAGAAAAATTTTATGATGCGCATAGCTCATCTGATCTGTAATCCGAAAGAAAGGGCTAAAATCGAGCCACACAGCATCTTGATTAAGGTTGGAACATATAAAAGATTGATACGACAAAGATGTGTTGAGATAAGTGAACACAACCCCTCATAACGACAACCAATTTTGTGAGACTAAGAGAGGATTTTAGTAGTAGGTATGGTTGAAAAAGAAGGCCAAATAGCATACTGCTGTTGGAAGGTTTATGTGGAGAAGGGAAAAATATAAATGAACTACTTAGTAGTACCTTGAATCTAAAGGAAAGCTGTCAAGATATTGGTGGGATGGGCAATGTCCAGTAAAAATAGGTCTACTGTAATGGAGGTAGTGATGCTTTGACACAAACTTCTGGTGGGTGGCTGCATCTATCAATGGTTTCTGTAGCCGTTGCAGTGCTGATATGGTGACTGATTAGCTGGTTGAAAGGTGGGACAAAGTACAAGATTGGTCAATTCCCAACAAGAAAGGCCTCAAGTCTCTGCAACTGAAAAGATCAAGGACCAATCCGGCCTACGTGCAATTAAACGAGTTTGGAAGATTACCACATGCATTTATAATGAGGGGCATACTAGTAGAATGAGGATGACTGCTAACAAACATGCTTTATCCCTTCGAGTGATAGGGGATATGCAACCCACAGGCAGATACGACACTACTCAAAGTGCTACCAGCAGGTAACTTAACCAGTCAAATGGACCAGTTTAATTTAGAGGGAGCTTAAACGGCTGCTATCACGATAAAGACACAGCCTCTTACGGCAAGTTCACTTAATTCATAACCCACAAACAGATCTCTGAACAAATTAAATAACCAAAGTGAGGATGGTATTGAAAAAACCAAACCCAACTTTTCATATAATCTACACAATACTACCATTCCCTACAGGCTAAGTATTATCTAGATCATGGATTAGGAACTCAACTGTAAAGGAAAAACATCAGTTATAGTAATTGCTACACTTTGGCTTATTCTATATAAGTATTTGAGAAATTCCTGTACTACAATGTTCCTTTCCTATGGACAGAAGGTCAATGTATACCACCTTAGAAGAAGAAAAAAATAAAATAAAAAGGTTCTCAATGCTAGTCATCTTGAACAGATATCCAATCCTAGCCTGAAACATAGAAACAATGAGCCCTCTACACCGATGAGAAATCTTGGATATAGTCGTCCCACAAGTCACTTGCTATAGAGTCTCGCAACTGGGAACTGAACTCTAACTGTTCTGGCTCAAAAACAGTGTCCAGAGCTTGGTTCTCCATTTGCATCATTGAGTGGTCCATCTGTAATGGAGGGATTGACTCTTCAACATGTAAACTAGCATCTTCCTCGTACATTTTGAAAATCAAATCATCTGGTTTCTCACTGCGGATGTAATTATGGAGTGCACAAGCTGCTATAACTAGTTTAATCTGGGTTTGTAATGGGTAAGGAGGAGCCGACATCAATATAGGGAAGCGAATCTTCAAAGCCCCAAAGATGCGTGCACTAACCCTTTTTAGTAACGCATGCCTTTGATTGAATAATTCTCTGGCATCTTTAGGATGATAGCCACTCAAATTATAAGGAACTCCCCCATATGGGGCTATAAAGCCAGGCATATTTGCATACTTGCTATCCACAAGGTAGTACTTACCTGCATGGGCAGACAACTTCATGAGGTAACCCAAGAACAATAGAGAAAAAATTTATTTAAGGAAATGTGAGTAATACTTCACAAAATCAGGTATGCCCAATCTCTACTGAAGTATACCTTCAGGCACTGACAAACTGTATTGCCTCGTGATGGCAGATTTTAGGACACGCAAATCAGATGCCGAACCTTCCCAGCCAGCTAGAACATAATGGAACTTCAAATCAAATGAGAAAGCTGCCAGAACATTTTGTGAAAGCAATCCATTCCGGTCACGGAATGGCCCCTGTTCATCAACACCAACCATAACAGGAAGGTGTATGCCATCAACAGCTCCCACACAATCCTTGGAGCAATAAATTTTAAAGTGAGATGCATATCATCTGAAAGCATTCTAGTTATAAAGGAACCACCATAGCATTACCTTAAAATAAGGATAAAATCTGGGATCTGTTGAGATTTCCGGTGTGACATCGGATCCTGGTAACTGAAGATAATCTCTTGTAATTTGCATAATAGCACCCAAAACATTGTTGAAATGTCGACTAATGGTCTCTCCTGAATACTTGAACAATTCTTGCACAGCTCTAGTGCGCAGGTTATGCCCAACAATGAACAAGAATATAGCTAATTGCTCCTCAATCTTGATACGATTGGTGTGCCGCAGTAAGCCCCTGGCTTGTAGAGTATCACATAACTTGTAGAAAACCTGCTTATCCATACGGAAATTTTCCAGACAGCGTTCACTTTCTCCACTTAGCACTTCATCTACGAATTTGGTACCATTATTGACACTTAGACTTAGTTCTTTTGGTATAAAATTCGGAAATCCACCATCTTTATCATCATCTGTGCTTGCCATCGAAAATTCAATCTCTGCATTCAATTACAGATGCTCTCAAATTCACCACAGGGATAAAGAAACCCCATCTTTAGCAGGACTAAGGAATATATGGAATGAACAAACATGGCTAAACAACATAGTGACGCTCAATCAACTGCAAATGTTCACAAATTTTTCAGTAGCAGGTAGTAGAAGGAAAGCAAATGAGATGAATGCAAGGTAAAGCACAAACTTAAGTATTCTACTAAAAATTCCAAGTTTAATGGATCATCTAGAGAGTATTTTCCAGTAGCCAAGCTGTCTAAATACTGGCAGTAACAAACAACATTTATTTGAGAAAACAAATAAACAAGCAATTCACATAAGAAGCAAGTTGATATACGCCAGACCAAGTTCGACTTTGTTGTAGAATGCATAGTCCGTGAAGATTTTGAATAAGGAGGACCTTCCTTGCTATTCTTTTGGCCTATCTGCTGAAAAAGACTTTCAGATTCACTAGTAAATAAATTCAAACAACACAACAACATTCAGCAATGACACCAAGAACATAACCAACAGTACTACCAGAGCTAGCATCAATTAGCATGATGGAAACTGGAAGAATGTCTTACAATCTTGAGCACCTTGAGCCCAAATAGAATGTTATCACCTAATGATTATTAATCCTTTCACCAATTAATCGTATCACTTTCAATATTCTTTACCATTTCAAGGTCATCCACGAAACAACATGGAAGAATAAAAAAAGGATTGATTCATAATATGCATTATGGCAGTGGGGTGGGGAATGAAAAATCCAACTATAGGGAGGCAATGGAAAATTGATGCTAGAGCTTGCTTGCATTTTTACATTCTGAGACTGACTGATATTTTATATTAAACTTTAGTTTCCAAAACCTATGCTTAGTCCAGATATCCTTTTAGATTCTCGTCCCAGAAGAACCAAGTGGAAGAACAGATTTACATCCTCTTATGGTCCATTATGATTAAATGGGGGGTCCTTACTTCGCTATCGCCTAATCTTAACCATTGAACCCCCAAACAAATTCCACACAAATCTATCAACGACACGGCGACCATAACAATCTATTCCACAACTTTCAGCAGTGACAATAGGCAAATGCACATGAAACTTGTCCTCGGTCATTCTATAGACAAGATATCAGTTAATTACTGCAAATGCTACAATTTGCGACAATGAAAATTCTTTAAAAACTATCTGCGAATGGCTAAACAACAACGCAAACGTTATACTAGCAGAATGATATAGTGAAGTTAGTGACCTTGCACATAATAATTGACTCCCACCCTGCAAAATTCACCGCTCTTCAACGCTAGCTTACAGAATTATAAGACAAGACTAGCAGCCAAAACAAGAATATCAACTCAAAATATTAACGAAAGAATAACTACTAAGAAAGAAAGATTGAAACAATAATGTATAAGGTGATAAATGCTCGCTCATATATTGCCTCACTAATTTAAAAAGAAAAAGAAAAAGGATCAAACAGACCTGCTTAAAAGACAAAAACATTAAGAAAACCAAATTCGATTAAGAAAACAAAAAATACCCATTATTGCCAGTGTTTGACTTTCAAATCAAACTCATATCTATGGACACTATGGATTTCCGAGTAAATCATCTTAACCAAAATCTTCTTGCCCAGTTGCTTATAAGACTCGTAGTGAAGCTTCCCAACTGAACATGCTGTGAAGATTAAGTGACAGGTCCGCCAGTTCTAGAACGCAAGTCCTTGATGGGTTTGGTGACCTGCTACTTTTTGTATATGACTGCTGAAATTGAGGTGTGTGAAAATGAAGAAGAAGAAACTGTAGTGGTAAAATTTGATGGGCTTAGAAGAGATTAAAGACTCATAAACCTAAACCATATAAGTAATTATTGGTGGCATTTTGCTCCAACCCAAATGCAAACACAGATAAATAACACAACACCAGTAGAAGCAAGCATGCCCTAGTTTGGGTGAGCTAATAGGAGAAGTTGACAATTCCACGATTCAAATTTGCAAGAATGATAAGCCAATTCTTGTTTTAATATTTTGCTAGTTTATTATTATTATTATTGTTATCGGCAGTGTTATAATTATTTATTATTTTATGTATTTATTGTTTTTTATTAATTTTAATATTTTGCTTGTCAGCTTTTACTTATTTGTTCTTTAATCTGCAACACTATTTTCTTATCACATTTGCATGCGGGTTTACGAAAAATAGCCTCTCTATTATGTAAGGGTAAAACTGCATACTATCAGACTTTTCCAAACCTCGCTTCATTGCGGAACTTCAAACTAGATATGATGATGATGATAATAAGCCAATTCTAGATATGTGTTTATAGCATTTTCAACACCTTTGAGTGTATTCTCCTTTTGTTTATTGAGTCCTACCGTTCTTCCAAGATCTAATTGGATGTGGATTTGGAAACTTCGTTGTCCGGAGAAGGTTTGGTTCCTAGCTTGGCTCATTGTTCGTGAGAGAGTCCACATCCAAGAGTTTCATCATCATTGCCACTTGGATGCCTCTGGTACTTGTCGTCGTTGTAATTCGGGCGTAGAGTCAATGGAACATCTGTTTCATGACTATTTGAAGGCAAGTCAAGTATGGTTTCATGTATTTAATGGTGTCTTGCCTTCTTACTTCTATTATGGACCTTGTGTTTCTTGGTTTGGATAATGGAGTCGGGATTCCTCTTCTCTAAGAGATGGTCGTTGGTTTGATATTGTTTTTTTAACTAGTATATGGTTTATTTGAGTCATAAGAAACCATGATCTATTTGGTGATCAAGATGTTACCTGCTCTTTACTATCTCAATTACATTGTTCCCTCATTGATTGGAATACCTTGTTGGGTAATTCAAGTAATAATGCTAGTCTTAACAGGCGCTGGGTTGGCTGGACATTTCCTGTGGCTGATGAAATCTGTGTAAATGTTGATGGAAGTTCCCGGGGCAATTCGAGTGAGGGGTTTCTTCGTGACTCTAATGGTACTTGGTTAGCGGGTTTTTATGGTAGTATTGACATTGCGACTAATATGGTTGCTGAGTTGCCTGCAATCTTCTTTGGCCTTCTCACGGCTTGGGAAAGGGGTCATCGGCGTATTGTCCTTTGTTCGAATTCTCGAGAAGCTATACGTTTGGTTAGAGATGGGCATTCAATTCATCCTCATACTAACTTGTTGGGTGATATTTCAGCAATGCTCCACTGGGATTGGAATGTTAAGATAACCCACTGTTTGCATGAAGGAAATCAAGTAGCCGATGGGCTTGCGAACTTGGGAAGCAGATGTGGCACCCCACTTCCGCAAGACCCGAACCCGACATCGACGGTGATATTCGAGTCCGTGCCCGCGAAGGTAGTATGTTAGAACAGTCAGTCATTCACAAACCGGTATTTTTTTTTTGAAACGCTAACATAGACAGAAGTCTATTTTCCATTTGGGCCTAATAAGATTAACAGTTGCAAGTACATTGCTTTCAAGACATTACAATCCATAATTGCATGATTAATTAGAGCCCAATTTCATTCATACCTCTTTTTCAGTAAGAAACCAATCCACTTTGGGCCATATGGGTCCATTCAATATACAAAACATTTGCAAATATTTCCAATTGATATATAGCAATATTTGCATTTAATCAATCCCATTTACAATTCCATTACAACGATTCCCATTCTGTATCACTTATTGTAGATCGAATTATACAAATACATACTGCACAGAAATTGCGGAAAACACTTTCTACAAAATCCTAATGCAAACACGAACTGATCCCAACCTCTAACTTTCCCTTGAAAGCAGTAAGCCTACTCCCGTTGCATAACGGGGTAATCTTCTGAAATCCTGAAAAATAGATGCAATTTTTGGGTGAGTTTTGCGAACTCAGTGAGTGACCATCATTGATGGTTCACCCAGTCACATAACACATAATTACATTCCCATCATGTCACATTGTATATTCACTAATATACTTCACATTCACATTCTATACAATTTCACATGCAATCCAATTTCACATTTTCATTGTGTCAATACAGTTTCATATTCAATACAATTTCACATTTCCATTCTATACACTCCAATAAATCATTCTCATTCAATACAATCAACTCAATCATTCCCATTCAATACGATCAATTCAATCATTCCCATTCAATACAATCAAATTAATCATTCTCATTCGATACAATCAAATTAATCATATTATGCATATGTGCATGAGACCCACTTTTCATTTATTACTTTGTTGTGATTGAGTGCCTAAACTGTCTCGTATCCATTGGATATCGGCCTCATTGATAACTGTCCCATATAGGGCTCATTGATAACTGTCCCTTATAGGGCTCATTGAGCGTTGAGCCTGAGGCTCTGAATCACTTTTGAGCTAGTAGCTCATTTTCATTCGGTGAGCTTTAAGCTCTGATCGTTGGCTACTCTG
>JANKYE010000009.1:21664586-21683354 GCA_032467995.1 Erythroxylum dillonii | reverse complement strand
TTTCAGTTGGATTCTGAGTTCGATGTTGTGCGTTGTTCGATTCGATTCGATTTGTATTCCGATTAGCGATCCTTCGCTATCCTTGTTTCGTTCTGTTTTTCGTTTCCGTTTTCCGGTTGGGATCCGGTACCTGAGATCGGGTCTCAACAAGAAGAGACAAAATGCTTGATGTTAAGTGCCTATATGCTTCTATTCTTGATGATTTAGGTATGGATCCATTTGCACCACAATGATTGTTTATCATTCATGAGTCTCCAGAGTCTCTGCGTGAGTAAGATAGTGTTCACGTTTTTTATAAAGCAAATACCAAGTTCTTCATAATTCCTCGAAGTACACATCTCACTCTATCTCACCTTGCTTCTATGAATTCTATCACTACTATTTAACCATAAGAAGTTATTGATTAACTTGCTAATCGATTTGGTGATGGAATTTGGAAAAGCTAGATGAGTTGCCTAATAAGTGTTGATGGAATTGAGTTTTGAGATTATGAGTTGAGATCTTCCTGTTTTTGAAAGATGTTTGGTGCTTTAGGATGATATTCTGGATTAAACCATATCAAATAAATCCATGAAGTCACTTTTTCTCACCTTTTGAGTTGAAATAGCAATGCCCAGACACTTCATTAGAAGTTTTTGTAATTTGAAACCAACGATACTTGAGATCAATTGCATATAATTTGTAACACTTCTTATTAGATAAATAATGATTTTGGAGCAATTCATTTGCAATTTAGAAGCTCTTTGAAATATTTTTAAAGCCTTCATTACGGAAGAGATGAAGGTAGCATCTATTTTATACAATAGAATTAAATCATCTGCAAAAAAATATTAGTTAGTTTAAGCTTCCTACACTTTGAATGATATTTGAAGCCCTTTGTTCTTCCAACAACTCTCAAGATTATCTTATGAAGCGCCTCCCTGACCAAGGTAATTATGTAGGGTGATAAAGGATCTCCTTGTCGAATGCCTTTAGAGCTTTTGAAGAATTTGGTAGGCTGTCTATTTATAAGAATGCTTGATAAGTGTAAATTGCATCATGTTTTAGGGCATAGTTTGATATGTGTTTAGCTGTTAATTTAATCATTTAGTATGTGTTTAGGTTAGAATTGTGCTAGTTTGTTAATTATTTATGTTTTAAGTGTTTTATGGGTTAGTATAAGTCTTTGAGCTTAAATATTATGTTTTTGAAGTACTTTGATGTGTTTGTTAGTGTTTCAGGGTCAACATTGAAGAGCGGAGGAGTTTCGGAGACATTTGGGGCAAATCAACGACCCACAAAAGTAGCATGTCAAGCCACGATCGTGATAGAAGTACCAGATTTAGCCTATGATCATGGCCTACAAGGCCACAGTCGTGGCTTGTGTCTGGCAGACGCGTAGACACTTAAGAACTTCAAGTTTTTAGAGATTTTTTGAACCTTTCAAGCCCCAAAAAAATCCTAAGGTTACCCAAAACATAAGGGGATATAAAAAGAAGAGAAAGAGGTAGAGAAGGAGCTTTTTGCATCAGCCACTTTGAGAAACCCTAGAGAGAGATCATCGAGAGATAGAGGAAGAAGGAAGAGAGAAGAGGAGACGAAGCTGACTCGATGTACTTTCCAAATCAGGAGGTTTCTAGACGTCGCTGCCTCCCGTCATCCATTTTAGATTCTATTTCTTATTTCTTTCAGTTTTATTGCTGTATAGAATTAGATTGAACAGTTGATGATAGGATCTAGAATGTCGAGGATGTTTTAAACTCACCTTCAGAATTTTATTCTTGAATTAATGAGAATATGATTGTTTATATGTTGATTGGATATTGTTATGGTTTGATTTTATGATTGCATTATTTGATAGTAAACTGAGAGGATAAATCGAGTAAAAACGATTAAATTAGACTAACGAGAGTTAGGTGATTTATTAGAAACCATAATTGAATCAGATCAAGAATTTGTGTGAAGAGAGATCATACATAGGTTTTCGATAGTTTATTAAGGAACTTCAAAACTAATTAGGGTTTTGAATAGGATATGAATTGAGAGATTGCAACCTCCATAATTTGATTAGGGTTTATGATTCCGGGTTAATGGTTATAACTCAAGATAGAGTAATCAACCCTAGGATAGTCTAGAACCAACAATCTAATAATTCATAATCAGTTAGGTTAGCATTAAGGATAGGTAAAATTTACTTTCTTTCAATTGATAATTTCTTTGGGTTAATTATTAGGTGTGTTGCAAATTTCTTAGGAATTAGTATTTTCATATTTGATTATTAATTTGATTTATTAAATTAAATTCTCGTATTAGTTTTGTTGTGACGTAAATTTTTGTTATTTATTTCTGGCCTTAGATTTTAAGATTAGATTAGTTCCCTCCTTGGGGGATCAACACCTTTGGTACTACGCTAACGAACTGTATGCTTGCGGATTATCAAGGGCTAATAATTAAAACTTACATACAACCAACCTCCGATCAATACTATATGAGAAAAATTTTCAAGCACTGCTCAATCCATTGAATGAAAGAGGTCGGGAATTCCATTACATGTAGGATTGAAGTTCCAGTTGACATTTTCATAAGCCTTCTTAAGATCAATCTTGATACAACAATTGGGTTTACTTTTTTTTATTAATTTCTAATGAGCTCCTAAAGAATGAGTATGTGATAAATGAATATTTAAATATATTTTTACACTCAAATTTGATATATTTTTCTTGATATTTTATACCTTTGTTGTATATTTGGTACTTAATATGCTCCAAGTGTGTTTATAGATTATAATTACCTTCATAAACTTAAAGGAAAAGAATTCGGACGAAAAATTGGCATAAAATAGCAAATTAGCAATCTAAAAGAAGTGCACGGGGAGTGCACAGTCGTGCACTTTTGAATGCCTATGCACTTTCATGATTATGCACGGCCATGCACAAGACCGTGCATAACCCAAAAATCTAGGCTTTTATATAATTTTGACATTTTGGAGGCAAATTAAAGGAGGAGACTTTGGGAGGCAATTCCATACATGAAGAACATCTAAAAGGGATGATTTTGGTCTAAGAAGTGGAAAACACAAAGAAATCATTGAAAGATCCATTAAATTTTAAGATCATAACTCTACATCTTAAGAACATTTGATATAAGACAATTAGGGAGATTTAGAATTATGAATGCATTGATTTCATTTCATTTTTCTTTCATTGTATGTTTGATTTTGTGTTCAATCATGTGTAACTAAACATCCAGCTAATATTTAGGTTAGATGAACCTTACGTTAATACCTTGATATGATTTGATTGCTTTATTAATGTAATTGATTTGATTGATTATTGTGATCTGATTACATGTTTTTATTGATAATTTGATTTCATAAGTAGAGATTGAGAAATCCTAGTTTGAATAAATCTATCGTAATTAGAAGGAGTTGATTGCAACCCTAGAGATAAGATGACATAAATCCTCCAAATTAGGGACAAACCTTATAGAGGGATTCATAAATCGGTAACACAATTCTATAACATTTAACTTAAGTAATTCGGTTAGAGACCTTAGGATTAGTTATTAGTAGACTCAAGGTTAGCTACTAGCATACCATAAGAGTCTCCACGATCTAATTAATCAACAAACAATTGCATGATAAATGATCAATATGTTAAGGTTTTAGGGAGATTCGAGCCTAGATACTAATTTTTTATAACGATAATTTTCTAAGTGAATTCCACCTTCTCTTTTTTCATTATTATTTCCTATTTCTTTAATTTTTTAGTTTTTGTTTTCTTTTTATTAAAAATCTAAAAACAATTTGTAGGCTCGATAATAGGGAAAGGGTAAGTACTAGTATTCAAAGCTTTTGTGGGATCAACCCGTACATGTCGGTACTCACTACAGCTACGCCATACATTTGTGGTTTATTACATTATTGACTATCACAAAATAGGTCAATCAAGTTTTTGGCACCGTTGTCGGGGACTTTGATATTATAAAAGCCTAAATGCTATTACTATAACCATTTTCATTTTATTTTGTTTTATCTTTGTTTTTATTTAATTTTATCTTTTGTATATCTGTTTTCTTTCTTTATTTTCTTTTTTATTATATCTTACTGTATTTTTTAGGCTTGTTTATTTAATTGTCTTTTGAACTTTTCTACACTAACATTATGTGGTGGTTTATTTTAGGAATTAAGATTTAACATCATAGCCACAACGAACAAGGGAAGGATGGAGCAGACAACACTTTTATGGAAGTCAGAATATTTCTTTGTAAGATGAAACATCACTATATAGGAAGGATTCGATTCCTCACATGTTTCAGAAGCTCAAAAGATGTCTATACGATGTTGTGACATTTGTGGGAGCAATTCTTACAATCATGAATGTCGAGCACCAACATATATATGGGAGCAAATAAACATGTACAACCAACTTCAAGGCCCATCATATGAGAATAAGTATAATTTAGGGTTTCTTTATGGATGGAATGACTATGCTCTAACTGAATATGTACAAAAAAAAAGCAGTGATACGAAAGTATTACAAATAAACTAATGAAATGCCTTGCCAAGAGAGTAGTTAGACAATGTGAATTCAACTAGATACTTGCTTCACCTATATATGATAAGTATAATTTGAGCTTCCAACTGTCTCAAAGTGAAGAAGAGACAACATTTGTGAAAAATATGATGATCAAGTTTATTCAAGATTCAAAAATGAGGCAACAGGAAATCAAGGCTCGTATACAGAATATGGTAATCAAATTGATCAGCTAGTGGATATATTATCTGACGATATACAAGGGAGTTTGTCCAGTTATATTGAAATTGATACTATCAATTAAAAAGGCAACCACCTTTAGAAGTGAAGAAAAGCTTCCTGAAGAAGGGATGAAGAAACCTCCATCTAAGAAGAGGAAGTAGAGAAGTGGTAGAAGATAACTAAAGAAGATGAGCTAGATGCCTTTGTCCAAGAAGAAGAAGAAGAAGAGTGGATAGAGGTGATTGAGGAAGAACTAGCAGACGAACCAAGTAAGGAAACTATTGATGAGTTATTGGTAGTGACTTTAAGTATGGAGAATTCTCACTTCCTCAAAGATAAACTGTTCTAGCTAGTTGATGATATAGGGAGTTTTGTTATTCCCTAGTTTTTAACAATTTGTCATTAAAAAGGGCATTAATGAAGTCTATTGGCTTTATTAATCTATCCAATAATGTCTTTGTTATTATTTTGCAACAGGTGGCTTGTTTATAGGCATGGAAACCACTTTGTGGAGAAAAGGGTGGAAGCAAGCTGCTAATTATAGATTCAGGATGACGTTAAACGTGCAGGTTACATCGAGCTACCGACATTAAAGAAACGTTGCATGGGAGGCAACCTATGAGTTAATTTTAATTTTATTTCAATTTTGATATAATCTTATAATTGCTTTCGTCTTATTATAGGCTTTTATTTTTTGTTCTTTTTTTTGTTTCTTTTCATCCTCTTTTTATATTTTGCAAGGATGTTAGTTTCATATTAGATGGATCAGAATTAGAGAAATCACCATAGTCTGGAAAGTACCAATCCTCTAACTTTTTCATAAATGTTTATATTGTGTACACTGGGGACAATGTACAATTTTAAATATGGGGATAGGTTTAATGAACATTTAACTGATTTCTTCAAGTTTATTATAATCCTGAATATAAAATTTTATTAATTGATATCTTGAATTAATTGAATCAGTCCATGAATGCTATATGTTATTGTTGAATATTGACTTAAATTGGTGTTCAAAAGGACGATGGTTATAATGCAACTAGTTTTCTAAGTCATATTTTTTGTAATTATTGAAATTTTCAAGTTGAATGAAGTCTTTTTTTAATCATTTTTATTACCCCACATATATAAAAAAACAAAAAATAAAAAATAGTATGATGAGAATAAACAACCATAAATAATTTCAAATCTGCTAGGTTTGTACCATTAAAAGGTCAAAATTAAAGAGTTGTGCTAGTAGCCATTTAAAATAGTGACCTAAATGGGAGAACATATGACAAGGTGTATAATCTCGAGTCAAAAGTCTAGGTGACTTTTCAAACAAGCTTCTAAATGTTTTTATGTTGTTTAAATTTAGTGTTTTGTTTTTAATGAGTATGAAAATGTTTAAAGGTTTTAATATTTTTCTTATATATGTTTACTTTGTACATTATGTGTAATGGTGTGAATTGAGTTGAAATTTAAAGAATTAGAGTGAATTAGATTGATTTATAATTTGATGCAAGTAACTAAGTGACTATCAATTCAATAGACTTTGCAATTTAATGAATAATGGAGAATATTAACAGATAGGGTGCTGAAATTGATTTTCCTAAGGACAAACAAATACTTAAGTATGGAATATTTTGATAAATGCTTAATATATCATATTTCCTATCCCATGTCTAGTGCATTTTATTTGTTTATTTGATTTTTAATTGTTATTGGTGCTTAATTAATTTCTATTTTGTTTGTAGGTCTTAATTGCCTTCGTGGCTCAAAAAGCCCAAAAATCAAATGGAATTAAGGTACAAAATCAAAGGATTAAAGCTATTATTGAGGGACACAACCTTATAGAGTTGGACACGACCATGTGGGTGATTGCGTCCATTATAGAAATCCTAATTTTTTAGATATAAAAGAGAAAACTAAAAGAAAAAGAGAGAGTCTAGAAAGAGGCTTAAAGGAGGCTCAAAAAACACAAATTGACGACCTAGGACAATAGAAAGAATGAAAAACAAGCAAGGGAGAATATTTGGAGTGGATTACCATCAATTTAAAGTGAATTTCATCATATTTCTTTTGATTTTTTAAATTTTGTTTTAGTTTTGATGCTATGGCATCCATGATTCGGAATAAAATCTTTGTTGATACTTAAATTAGATGAACCCTGAGAAAGACCTTATAATGATTTTTTTAATTAATTTATTTTTTAGTTTCATTTAAATTCAATTATGTGTTCTTAAATATTCTTGAATTAATATTGCTAGCATGTTGATTCATGTATGATTTCATGCCATTAAGATTGAGAAATAAAATGTATGAATAGATTAAGAATAATTGAAATGAATTATATAGAAACCTAGAAATAAATCAACATAAATCTTTCAGATCAGGGGTAAACTTGATAGAGAAATTCACAGTTCGATAAAAGTAATTTTATGGGTTTAGCTAGAAATAGATTTTAGTTAATCAACTAAGGATTAAATATTAATGGTCTTGAGAAAGATATTGGCATCATTGAAGAATTTCCATGGTCCAATAAACTATAGATTAAATTGAATAATGAAATCATGATTGTGTGAAAAGTCCCAAGGAGATTTGAAGTCTTGGTATCACTATCTTATTTGATTGTTTCTTATTTTAATTTTCGTTCTACTTAGTCAATTGTGTAGATTTATTTTAATTTATTGTTTTAATTTTGAATTTGATTAATCATAAGTACCATTTTTTGTTAGTCTACACAATAGAAAGATGATAAGTACTACTAATTCTAGTCCTCGTTAGATCAACCGTACTCACCAATACTAACGATAGCTACACCATGTGCTTGCAATTAAAAAAAACATCTTCGATAGCTAAAAAATAGATGATTCACACTATATAATTGCTGGTTACATAACCTATAATTGAGATTTATATCCCTTAGTGTCACCCTTAAGTCTTGTTAAAGTTTTAAGCTTGTCCTTAATATTTAACCAGGTAATAAATGTAGCCTTTAGGAGATTTTTTTCAAACCATACCAATATGTGCCATGATGCTTTTTATATTGATGATATAAACATCCCTCGTCAATATTTACTGGTGAACATATTTGATGGATGTCTCATCCGTTCTATAAAATCTTCTCTACTCGTCTTTTCTCTGTAAATTGGTAAGCTTTCCATTATTCTTGTGAATCCTCTTAAATTATAATACCAATCATTGCTATGTAATATTTCTTTCACTATTACATGATATACTGCCGTAAAATTATAGTATCTTATGGAGGAGGCGTATCTCACACTAATTATCATACCAAAATCAAGTAGAATTCCCATTACCAATCTTACCTTCATCTCTCTACTCATTTTGTCCTTAAATTTCATAACCTGATTCAAAGCCCAAAAACATATTGCCTTTGTCTTTACTTTCTGTATACTTTCCTTTTTTAAGACATATATTTGAATCCATCTTTATCCTTGAAGATTCCCCAGATTCTTCTAACCATCAACACTTTGTTCATTAATGTGATTGGAATAATGCCTAACCCTCTCTCAACTTTTGGCAAAGATACTTCCATTGACCTTTGCTTTTGATGAACTTGAATCCTTACTAGACAAGATAAAATTCTTCAAAAGCCTCTTTTAGAGCTTTAATTAGGTTCTTGGGAATCATTAAGCATGACCATCAATTAACATTCATACAGATGAGAACATGTTTGATAAGTTCTGACCTACCAGAAAAGGAAAAGAATCTATTGTCCCAATAGCTTATTCTTCTATGTAAAGGTTCAAATAGAGTGCACTATCTAAAAATCAGTCTCCTAGTAATTATGGGCGGGTTTAAATACCTTAAAAGAGGATTCTGTGTTTGTAACCTAAAATTAAAGAAAACCAATATAAATTTAACTTTGTAATGTTTCTCCCTTCGTTGCTTTTATTTTTTGTACTTGTGCCGTTGTATTCCTTGTTTTATAATTGGATTCGTTTGACTTGGAACCTAATTGCCCGCAAGTAATGGCAAATTTTTTTTTTTTTTGATACAAAGAGGAAAAACAACTACGCTAAAGCAAAGCTCTAGAGTACGCTGCACCTAGCGCATCTCGGCGGAGGAGTTCTTGGATGCCAACAGGGGTTCCTGGAGAATGTGAAGGCCCGGATTGGAGATTCTCAAGTTTACAGAACTACTAATACACAAGTAATTCTCGATTTTGTTATTAATGTACATTTTTACGAAAATTTTAAAAATTCAAAAGCACTTAATGTACCCTAATAACAATATTGGAACCAATAATAAATGTTTACAAACTAAAGAGGTCGAGTTATTGGTGGAAGATCAGTAGAAGAAGAGGGTGACTCCTGTTTATTTCATGCAATGATGAAGATAAGTTTTAAATTGTAGCTAAAAGTTATGATGATCGCGAAGGTATATGCTTTATATGCAAGATGCAAGACATCGCGTTATAATGTAATTTATGTTGACACATTGGTAGCCCGTTAGAATTAAGCCACCGCGAGTTTCACCATAAATGGTCACCTGATATCAGAATTGTACTGCAGTCTGCAGGTATCTTAAACAAAGAACAAGAGATTCCTCTAATCGTTTGAATAGCTTTGGCAGGTTATTAGTAGTAGCCACTTTAGAACATGAATTTCAAGGAATTCACTATCCTCCACATAAACTACACGTGAATACTTTAGCTTACCCTACAGTGCATTGAGTATCACCTGAACTCCGTGCTGTGGGCGGACGGTGACTTGCTGAAATGGAGAGTGAACATATGCAGGGGAAAGACTGAAGCTATAACGTTGAAGAATCATACAAAGAGCTATCTTGGCTTCGATGCTAGCAAAGTTGAAGCCAACACAAATTCGAGGTCCAGCGCCGAATGGTAGATATGCAGCAGAATTTCCATCTGCAGCTTTAGCAACTCCTTCCGAGAATCTCTCTGGTTTGAAAAGATGAACATCTTCACCCCAGATGTTAGGATCGTGATGAAGTGCTAGAACGGGGAGGAGCAGATACATATTGGCCGGCAGGGTGAGTTTTCCCAGTCGAATTTCTGCGCTTACTTGCCTATGCAATGCAATTAGAGGAGGGTATAATCTCAAAGTCTCGTTGATTATCATACTCATCTGCATTCGAAAGATAAAATGAAAGGTTAATCATAATGATAACTCACTGATAACTTGCTTTCATACGTAGACTTACAATTTTAAGTCTTGCAATGCCTTCTGCATTTGGAGTTTGTTGACCAAGAATTTTGAGAATCTCATTTCGAGCTTCTTCTTGCCAATCTGTATGGATTGCTAAAAGTAAGACAGTCCATGAGAGTAATGTACTAGTGGTTTCCTGTCCACCAAAGTAAAATGTCTTGCACTCATCGACAAGATCTTCCACTGAGATCTTCTTGGATTCATCATCGTCGTGATAAGCGTTTATAAGTAATCCGAAGAAGTCATTTCCGTAACCGTCTGATTCTCCACTCATGACTCTCTCTTCTCTCTTTTTAAACAATTTCAAGATGGAGTTATGTATGCTTTTCTCGAGCTCCTCTGCTTCAAATTCGTCTCCATACCTTAAAATCTTACTGCAAAAAGAATGATGGAACAAATCATACGTAGAAAAAAGAGGATGTATTTCAGTATCATGATTTAAAATACACGAAACTTGTTATATTTGATAGCTAGGTCGCACATGCCCTTGATCCATCATAAGACGGCAATCAACAGTTCAAATAACTCAAAGAAGATGGATTTACCCTATTCCAGGTATTCTAAATTTGAAGGCATTTCTTTGTATTATCACTGTCAACTTGTTTATCATGTCAAAAATGTTTTTTCCCTCAAGGTAACTACTTCCAAAAGCTGTTCTGGAAATCACTTCCGAGGTCAATCGCCTGAATTCTTCGAACACCTCAAGCTCCTTGCCATGATACTTTTCCCAACTTTCTAACATCATTTCGACACTGGCAACCATTTCTGGAAGCATATTCTGCAACATGTTTGTATTTTGCAATTAGCTATACAAAAATAAAGTAAACTTTGCAAGTCTGAACAAAACCGCCCTTACTTTTAAGCTCTCCCCATGGAATGCATAGTTTGCCAACTTCCTCATCTTAGACCATTTTTCGCCTTCAGAAGTCACAAGGCCATTCCCTAGTATCTTCTTCGTATAACCTCCGACTGGCGGTTTCCTGTAAATTCTGTCTTTATTAGTCAGAACCTCTTTGATTAGGTCTGGTTCCGAAATAACCAACTGTGGCTCAGGACCAAACCATTGCAGAAAATTGGTCCCTGCAGATGTAAAGCAGATCAAACTAATCAGATCCAAATCAAAGTAAATTTAATGGTGAAGCATGAGCAACTAATCAAGTTTAGTAGCTTGTTACCGTATTTCTTGATCCATACGTATAAATGAGGCTGGATTCTGGGATATATATTGTGAGAAAGATCAGCCATAGGTCGACTCAGAGCTTCACTTCTCATCTCGAGAAGTTGAATATTGGATCCGTACATAAATCTATACGAAGGACCTTCGATACCCTGTGAACTCATGAGATGCTGTACACGGATTGGGGTCCACCATACCCTGTAAAGAAACTTGACAAGTATTAGAAGAAGGAAGAGGCATAGAGAGCTTGAAAGAAGCACCACTAGGCTTTCCATTGCACTCATTTTTCCTTTCCGAGTTACAACTGGGGCAAGCCGAATATTTAAGGGAACAACAGTGAGTCGCTTTGGTATGATAATGGAAAGAGTGTATTCCTCTGGATAATTACGAGGAACAGAAAGCAACAGAAACAAGAAAAAAATATAACTTTATTCGACTTGATGTGAACCTTATGTCTACTAAATATATTAAAAATTAATAAGAGCATAGCCCTGAGTAGGACCTTAGGTATCTTTGAAAATTTAGGGTAGAAAGTAACGGAATGACAACTAATGGAATGGAATGGAATGAGTCATTCTATTATTTGAAAGTTTAAATAAAATAAGAGAGGGTTTAGAAGATAAGACATGTCATTCCATCCCTGACCCCTCAATTTGAAAGGTCACAAAATATTAGATTTTGGATAGTAAAGAATGGCTTCCAATTGTCATTCCATTCTGTTTCAAAATAGACTCTCAAATAATGGCATGAGTCATTTAGACCATTTCATTCTATTCCCTTCTATACCTTCACCCACGTCTAAACATACCCTTATTCTTATTAATCTGTGATTGGATCTCCATGTTTTCTTAAAGAGAACAAGATAGATAAGGGTCTTGCGTGTGCGAGTGGGTCTGGATTTTCAACTACTTTGCGTTCAGGGTGATGTCATCAGCTAGTTGTTCTTTTTTATTATCACAAAGGATGGATTATTAGTTATATAGGTATATATCTTTCTTTTTTTTTTAAAAAGTCAAGAACACTGCCATAACAGAAGTGTACAGAACCAGAAATAACCTCAAGCAATACAGCTCATATAACAACTAAGAGTGAACTTCGTCAAAATATAGACAAATTAAGGTTTGGTCAAACAAGCATCTTGTAAATTGAAAAATCTGCCATTAAATTGTAAATGATTTTAAGTCCTTATTTTGATCTTAACTGAGGACATAGGTACGATCCGGCTAGTGAAACTGTCCTTGGTTCTCAACTTGCCTTTAACGGTAAGCCAAAGGATGAAAGATGCGTTAGAGATATAATTTGTGTTCCAAACAATCCTATGCCAATCTACATTGTTTTGTATACCTGTCAGTAACTTTCTACAAGAGAGGTTGGAGAATTACATCGATTTGTAATTAAACCACGTGACATAATCCTCTTTAGATTAGTAGGGGAGTATGCATGGAGATTAATTTTGATTAGTCCAAAGTCTCTTGAAGCATGAGTTGGCCGTTGCTATACATTATCTTCTATAATTGTTTTTTTTTTATCAACATATCCAATATACAAAGCTCCCCGCTTTGCGGGAATTTGAGGAGGGGAGGGTTATAATATATGTAGCATTCCCTTTGTCATAGCTAATAGATCCTTAATTGTATTGGATCGTATAGATAGGTTAAAGCTATTATTGTTAGGGTTATAACTCAATCCTAATATGTTTTTAAATTGCTTTAAGGAGTTAATAAACACCTCAATTAATTGATTAATTTAGTTGTTATAATAAACACCTCAATTAATTTAGTTGTTACCCCACTTATTGATAATTTTCTTTATATCACACAAAGACTATAAATATTAGTAATTACCTTTTTTCTATTATCTAACATAGAGTTAGATTTTGGATTTTAATTAAAAATAAAGATAAACAAAATAAACTAATTTAAGATTAAATAACTATGATTTCTGGATAAATAAAATTCAAAGAAAATATATATCAAAGAGTAGTGTCTAGGTGATGAATCCCCCTACAAATCTTTAGATATTATTAACCTTTATTATGCAATTATATTATTAATTATTGGACCGTGAAAATTTCTATCTTATATTAATAACTCTCTCAAAACTTTTAACAACTAATCCATCAAGTTAAAACCCCAAGGATTGCTTTATCGATTTATGAATTCTACTATTAGGTTTGACCCTAATCCAAATAATTTATGTCGGCCTATCTCTAAGTTTATATGCAACTCCTTTCAGTTATGGTTATCTCTAAGTTTACCTGCAACTCCTTTCAGTTATGGTAGATCTATTCATATAAGAGGATTTCTCAATCTCAATTATATGAAATCAAATTATACACTAGTATTTTGAATATATTAGAAGAAGCATAAAATACGTAACTAAATCGCAATATTAATCAATATATTTGCGTTAAATAAATGATTAAAACATGTTGTTATCCCAAACTAGAGTTTATCACACATAGACACTAAACATATTTTGTTACTTATAATAGAAAAGGAAATAAAAGATAAACATGCAGAAAAAGTAATATAAAACAAAGGAATTGTAGTCTAAATCTCCCTTTTCTCCTATTAAATCTTCTTGCAAATTTAAGGTTTGATGTTGTTATCTACTGGATCTCTAGATATATTTTTCATGTTTTCCTCGTCTCTTGATAAAAATCGTAGTCTCTTTAAGTGTTTTACGTCTCTAATTTGTTGCAAATGTTGAATCTTTTTATATCACCTCCACTCACATCCTTTTATATTAAATTTTAGGATTTCTAGGATATACATAGTCATTTATACACAAAAACACCTGAACTTGCAATTTTATACGAGTACAAAGATTTACATGAGAAACATACACGACCATGTATCTCAATATACACAATCATAACTTAATTTCTTCAATCTTTGGATGTTTACAGAGACTTATATAGTCTCTATACATAGGCATGTAGGTCCTTGGTTATTTCAAATGTTCATCTTATTCTATGGTTTCATCAAAATTATTCTTTTTTTGGTCCATAAAGACAATTATTACCTATGAATGCCCTTATAGGAAATTAAGTATATAACAAAAGTAATGAATATTAAGCAAAATATGTTAAATATAGGTGAATAATTACAGTCAAATATGCATCTATTACCCAAAAATTAATAACAAGTCATCTACAAATGCCAATCTTATCACATTTTTAATGAAATTTAAAGCAAGTTTCTTCAGAGATCTGAAGATCTATAATTTTGTAAAGGATTTCTATGCTAAGGCAAAATTAGGAATAGAGACAAAGGATTCCACTGCCTTAGCCCTTTGGTAGCTCTGAATATCTTTTCAAGTTCTCTATTGATTAGTATAAAGAATGAGGATATAGTAATGAATCGTTTGATCTAGTTTATGAACGTTTTAGGGAAACCTAGTGCCACCATTAAGCTGAACAAAAACTTCTAGTTTAAGGATTCGAAAGGCTTTCCTAAAATCAAATTTTAAGGTTTGAATCCTTATTTCTTCTCTTTTATGGTAGCTTTTGAATAACCCTTTTAAAATAAAAATGTTATTATTAATGCTTATGTCATGAATACAGGCACCTTGAGCAATTGTAATTCCTCTTATGTACTTAGAATTAGTTTATCCTTAGTAAGTTTAAGCTCAAATAGAATTAGTTTATCCTTAGTAAGTTTAAGCTTTTGAGCGCGCGCACACACACATATATATATAAGCTTACGTCCCAATCACTTAAGCGACAATCGAAGGAGGAAGGAGAGGAAACAGGCGTGCGTAGGGGTAGGGGAGAGAAATGGTTGCATTTTAATTAAACCAAAAAGACGTCGTTTTTGTTAACTTAAATAAAGATGTCGTTTTTGTTAACTTAAATAAAATTCTTCAATTAACCTAAACGACATCGTTTGGTTTTAATTTAAATAACATTTTTAAACCAAACGACGTCATCTTAGTTAACATTAAAACATCCATTTGGAACCAAGATGATTAAACCATACGACATCATCTTGGTTCCAAATGACATCATTTTGATACACAAGACAACATTCTTCTTGCAGAAACAAAACCGCATCATTTTTTTTTTTCGGAATCAAAAGCGACGTTATTTTGTTACAATCACTAACCTTGAAGTTTTACGTCAGGAAGACGACGCTTTTACCGACGAATTTCTGTCGCCAACTCATTTCCTTTTTCAGTACAATATTACCGACCGATACAAGATATCCGTCAGTAATTACCAATAGTTTTATTACCGTCCGTAATATTCTGTCACAATTTTAGACTTTTCTTGTAGTAGTAAGAATCTCGTTACATAATTGTCCGAGAACAAATCGTGTCTTCCCAGTATCCTAATCCAACTCTTTTCTAGGCCCTTGCATCCATCCATTACAATAAATAAATGAGAATTGGATGGATGGATGGGATGGATTTGGCCAGAGTGAATCAGAACAGGAGAAACAAAAGATATGTTCCCTAATTGTCCCCAAAGTTATTGTATGTTCATCTTAGAGTTCAAATACTACAAAGAAATATATTCATCCCAAAGTTCAAATATCACAAAGAAATAATCTGAGTTGTTGACACAATTGATTTAAATCAAAAGGAACCACTAGTTTTATAATTTTTCATAAATTTAGCACGTGTCTTAGTGGTTTTAAGGATAAACACATAACATTTGAAGCAAGAAAAATGACATAAATCACGCGAAAGTTTTTAGAGACTACATACCACGTGGATGCTATCAACTATTTACACGTCTTCCTGCAACTCCCTACCCAACATTCTTGGTACCAAAGATCCTATAATGTCTGCTTCCCCATACATCACTAGCGTCAAGATAATACGATTTTATGCAGCACTGAACCCAGGGAGGATTTCTGGGAGCATCAGTTTCCCCACCAATATCATTCACAGCCACTCCAAGTAATTTGTTTCGTTTCCTTGTCAATACATCAATGGAGGGATAGCCACCAAAAAATTTCTCCTATCACCAATATTGGAAGAATCAGAAATAGTTCAACCATCTAGAAAAACAACACAAGATGTACATGGGACACATTTTCATCATTGCTCTTAAGAAAGATGGCCATCCATAAGCCTAAAGAAGTAGAAGTCCATATATATCAGTGTGGGCTTTTGTGTATCTCTTTTTCAAATGCCCTCTAATTAGAATGGATGTTCACAAACAACACTTAACATTGAAACTCTAATACACTTTGATACTGGTATTTCTTTCAAAAAATGTAGATGTTAAACAAAAAAATAGCTTGTTTTTAATTTTGACGTTGAACATTAGTTTTATTGATTAGTGTTTCAAAGTAAATATTAGAGTTAATAACTATTTGTAATATACAGTTTATTTTAATTACCATAATATGATTAGAATTTCATACTTAAAGCAACCTGAAAATGGACAAAAATGGCACTGAAGACATGCTTTGTCAGATTCGAGGACAAGACCTTGAAGAAAGTTATGTACTCACCCCATCTTCAGCATACAGAAAAGCATGAATCCTGGTAGTTGGATCCTCTATTGTCAGCCTAATCCTGTATGTACCATGACAAGAGCAGAAGTCCTCAACGCTGTATGGAAATGCAGCTACTACCCGGACAATACACTTGAATTTAGAAGTCACCTGAAAGATTTAGAATCCAAGATTGTATAATATATAGGTATGACATAACATTTTCTTTTTCCTGGCACTTCTATATTTTATAATAGTGAGTTCAATGAAATGCTCATTAAACAAATTTAATTTGCATGAAGACAAGTAAATGGTCAATCACAGTTCACAGGAAAGTGAGAAGACCATAGGCAACGGCATTAGGCTTTAGAACGTGCATATAGCATTTCCAGAATTTCAATACCTAACCGGCTCCTCCAGGTTTTCATGTTTTTCCAGGAAGAAGAAATGTATTTTAGGTCATTGTTTATGTCTTGCATCCAGATGCTTTTCCCCATATCTTAAAAAGGCCTACCCCATGTTTTGCCCAAGTTCCTACCAGTTTTACATGCTACAAACAGCACTTCCTAAAGCCACAAACCCCTCTTTTCTTTACCAAAATGCTACCAACTTCAATAAATGGAGTCTTTTGCTTGCTAGCACTTCTGTGCTGGTCAAATAAGGTTGAAAGTGCTGCAATTTCAAACCCAGAACACGGTACCAGTGGAATTAGCACTTGAATCATTATTACGCTATTGCTAATCTTTTCAACCTATAACCAAGTAGAATAGACTTTTCCAAAAATCTCCAATATAATTAACATGTGGAACAGATAAAAAAGGAATAAAATAACTGAAAATTTTTAGAAATCAGCATCTAAGATCAACAAACTAGTAAGAATATGGCAAGAAAGTGTGACAACAAAGAGATATCATACCTCTGAGTAGGTGATAACATCCATTAAAGTAACAAATGGCGCATGATCATAATCAACCTCTGAGAGAGAAAAGGAAATGGTACATGATCACCATATTGTGCTCACAATCATGGGCAAAAATGTTCCTAAAGGCTCATCTGGACGACTAAAATAATCAAAAGGGAACATACTTTCATATATAACTAGAAAAAAAGGTGAAACCTGTAAGCTCAGAACACCAAGGAAAGCTCCAATATGGGATGCGCCCCAATTTAAATGACAAGCGCTCATTGTAACAGCTGATTCACAAAGAATAAGCAACAAGTATAAGCACATCAATGACCAAGAACACTGAAAAAGATTCAGATTCATATGAAGCATATACAGATTGGATACCTCTGCCGTGCTAACACAAGACTGTCATCTTCTGACGTATATCTTAGTTTTGTGAAGCGTGTCAACACACCATGCCAGAGTCCTGCATGGACTTCGCAGAGTATGTTGATAAACTTCAGCCATTTACCAGTATTGAGAAAGTGAAGGGCATCTTTTTCATATCCTTTCTCAATGATAACCCGTAGTATTGTTCCAACAGTTGGAAATCTACATAGTACATCTCGTGGCAAAGGCAAGGGTTCCAATTGTAAAGGAAGTGGATTATCCTTTTCATCTTCTAGCCTATGATTGAAGCAAACAAGATCAGCAAATCAATATCCAAAGTGGAGAGAATCCCTCTTAAAAACTGGAAGTTCTAGCACAAACATGCAATATTTATATACGATCCCCAAAGTTGACTTTGACATAATTGTGGAAAGAATAAATGTGTGCATGGGAATTTGCAAATGAAATCATTGCAAAATGAAACAGACAACCTGAAAATTTTGTGATCTATATATGCCTTCTTATGTATTTGGGTGGAGAGAAAGAAACAAAGAGAGTGGATGATACGTAATTAAAGTTATGAAAAGTTGCAAGAAAGATCACATTGAGCAAAAGTATAAGATTCTTCAAGTTGCTATGGAAAAATGTAACAAATCAATTTCAAGAGTGGCATACTCTATGAATCAATTCCGTTACCTTCTTTTATAAAAAAAAACTAATTGAGTATATATTATAAATATTTCAAAAGATAGTAATACAACTTCGGGGTTTTTACACTCCCTTGCCAAAACAACCAACAACTGCTCAACATCATACTTACCAAAACAACTACGCATCTCATCCACTACATTAACAAATGATGACGACGTTTCAAGATTTGTGAAGGTTTTGGACAAAAGAAGTAAAATTCACCCCCCCCCCCCCCCCCCACCCCCCCCCCACCCCCCCCCCC
>JANKYE010000009.1:21649700-21663485 GCA_032467995.1 Erythroxylum dillonii | reverse complement strand
CGACCTTTCCAGTTTTTTGGAGGTTTTTGAAAAAAGAATTAAAATTCCCCCCCCCCCCCCCCTCTGCAGTCCGATGCTCGTAATCTTCACCAATTAGGATTATAATCCCCAATGCCAATGGAAGTTTTGTTTCGCAACCGACACTTGTAGGTGAGAAGGTTCTGTATGGTTATGCTTTCCTTGCACCTTCATCTGATCCATTTCATCTCTCCTCAGGCCCAGTTTAATGTTGAGATTCTCTCAGAACCTCATGATGTTGGATATCGCCTTCCTTTGGGGGAATGGAGAAGCACCTCTAATCAGGTTTCATCATGTTTCTTGAACTGTTTTTCCTTTCTTCACCTTGCACATTAGATTCTCCCTTAAGCAATTTCCACTTTCTTTTGCTTTCCTTATGTTTCTGTCCTTTGATTGTCTTGCATGCTCTTGTGTTGAAACACTTAGCCTCTTAAACATTCAGAGAGGCTCGAATGTTTCTGTTACATGTTTGGATAAGATTATTCAATAGGATGAGCTCTCTGAGTTCTCATAGTATTTCAGATGCAAGAACCTCTTTAGGTGATTTGATTCCACCAAATCGTCTAAGGTTCCTTTGCTTCCACAGCCCATATATGCAAAGCTCTAAGGATAGGACGTGGATCTATATATCTAGGCTTCGAGGATTTGAGTGATTGGATAGTATTTGTAATATCTCTGTGACTGTGTTCCCAAGATTTAGCCATAGACATCTGCTAGATATAGAACCCCATACATAGCTACTATAAGGACATGTGAAGAAGAGATGATTTCTTGTTTCCACATGGATCTGGCACATTAGACATGTTCTATCCATTTGCAAATAAGGCATTCTATCTGTTGTATTTAGTCTATTTTGGATTGCTAGCCATGATAACCTTGCTCCAAATAATTCTATGCTATTCCACCTTTTGTTTCCTAATTCTTAGCAGATCTTTGGTGGTGCTATTAGTGAGTTGATAGGTTGATTCTGCCAATAGAATATATCCAGAGAGTTTGATTGAGGTTGATAGGATGGTTGGAGATGCCTCAATTGTTCAAGAAAGTTCCATGTACCCTTTGTAATCGTAGAACTAAGTTTAAGTTTGAGTGAAGAGATTTGGGGACTGCCTAGCCTGTTGTGTAATGATGTATGAGAGGTCCCAAGTTAGATCATTTATCAAACCAGACATATGTCATTGTTCCATTACCAATTGTGCAATAGATGTCTTGCCTGATTTTGTCACTCAACTTTAGAATCTAATTGAGAAAATGAGAGTATGAGGTAGATTTTTGAATGCTCTATAGGCTTCTTTCTTTGAGAAAATAAGAGTACATCCATTTCACCCAAAGTGAATTTTTATCGATGAGAATCCACCATAATCTCTTCAGGATTAATGCTTGATTTGTGATCTTGATAGGGGTTATATTCAATCCTCCTTCATCTTTAGGAAAGTAGATATCAGCCCACTTCACTTTAGCTAACCCTTTATCCCTATTTGGATGATTCCATAGAAAATTTTTGAGGATTCTTTCAATGATCTTAATGATTCCTTGAGAAAGAAAGATGTGAGAACTCCAATAAATATGGAGAGAATTCAATACCGATTTGATGAGTTGCACCTTCCCCGCATAGGACAGAGACTTGTTAACCCATGAACTGATCCTTTTCTATATTTTCTCTAGAAGTGGAATGCATTCCGCATAAGTAAGTCATTTAATAGAGGCTGGTGGTCCAAGATACAATAGAGGAGCATGTTTGAATTGCATTCCAATTGATTAAGAGATGAGAGGTCCCAAAGCATTAGCTTTCTTGGATAGGAGGAAATCGGTCCTTGTTGAGTTGAACTGTAGACTTGAGAAATTTTTAAATTTACTAAGAGCTTCCATATAGCTTTGTATAGAGTCCATCATGGCCCTGCAAAATAAAAGTAGATCATCCGCAAAACATAGGTTACACAAGCCAATCTTCTTGCATTTTGCATGGTATCTGAATTTTGGATTCATCAGCACTTCATGCTTGATAAGTGAGTTGAGAGTCTCCATACACAAAATGAAGAGGTAAGGGGATAAGAGGTCCCCTTGTCTTAGACCTCTTGCTGCCTTCAATGATGTGGTAGGAGTTTCATTGATCAAGATAGCCAAGGATGACGATGAAATACATTCTTTGATCCACTTTATAAATTTAGATGGAAATCCATAAGCCATCAATAATGTCCATAAAAAGTCCCAACTCACATTGTCATAAGCTTTCTAAAAATCAACTTTGATTGTACAATTTGGAGAATAATTTGACCTGGAGTAGCCTTTCAGGATCTCTTAGACAATAAGGAGGTTGTCTCCTATATGTCTGCCTTGGAGGAAAGTACCTTGGTTATTACTAATTAGTTGAGCTAGGATTTTCTTCAGTCTTGTAGCAAGTACTTTAGAGATGACCTTATAGAGAAAGTTAGTGCAAGCAATAGGTCTAAATTCCCCAAAATATGTGGAATTGGAGCATTTAGAAATCAAACAGACAAAGCTTCTGTTAATCTCTTTAAGGAGAATCCCCTTGGAGAAGAATTCCTTGACTACTTGTATTACGAAGAAAATTGTGTTTGCAATGGTAGTGAGGTAAGAAATAGAAATAGAAATAGAAGTGGATGAACTGCTAGCTAATTTTTCAAACCTTCACCTAGTGATCTACCTGGTGAATTACCTCCTCCACGTGATATGCAGTACATTATTGACTTGGCACCTAGATCTACCATACAAAGTCTTCCAATCTATCACTTAAGGCTATGTTTAGTTGGGTGGTTATTAATAGAATAGAATATTATATTATATTATTTCATCGTTTAGAAGGAAGGTTTATAATAGAATGAAATAGAATATTATGAAAGGGGAGGGTTTCACATTACATCCCATTCCATCCTAAACAATAAAAATAAGTTGCCTCCGATTTGAAGGATTTGAAATGGAATGTAAAATGATAAACAATATTTCACTATATTACATTATGAACCCTTCTTCTAAACAACATTTCACTATATTATATTATGAACCTTTCCATCCTTCCCAAACAACAGTTTTCTAATATTACATCCATTTACATTCCATTCCATTAAAAACTTTACGTCCAATCAAACATAGCCTAAATCTTATTGAGAATGAAAAGCTAAAACGATCAGTAGAGAAGTTGCTGAAAAAAAAATTTAAGTCTTAGTTCATGTGTAATTTTATCATTATTAACACCTAAAAATGATAGAAGTTGACGAATGTGCATTGATTTGTCTAGAAATAATCAAGATCACAATGAAGTATATGTTTCCAACATCTCACCTTTATGACATGTTAAACATGTTGATTGAAGCTTGATAATTGTAGGTTGCATGATGCTCTAGTAGATATTTTATTATGTTTTTAGTGGTCAATTAATTAATTCATGCATATTTAGGGTTAGAATTGTGTTTGTTAGTTAGATATTTGTGTTTTGAGTGTTTTATAGGTTAGAGCACATTATTGAGCTTTAATATTATGTGTTTGAGATGCCTTGTTGTGTTTGTTAGTGTTTCAGATCAAATATCAAAACATGGAGATAATTTAGAGGAAACTCGGAGCAAGACCTAGGGCCACGATCGTGACAGAAGCTTGGTAGGTCTGCCACGACGATCGTGATAAAAAGCAAAACATAGTGCCACGATTGTGGCATTATGGACACAAACCAACTTCTAAAACGTAACTTCTTTAGGGATATTTTAGATTTTGAGCCCGAGTAAATCCTAATGTTTGCCCTAAATGGAAAAGATATAAATAGAAGAGAAAGAACCCTAGAAAAGGGGGCCTCCTTTTGCCATCTTGAGAGAGAACACGAGAGAAGAAAGAGAGAAAGGAAGAAGAGCATCTGCAACTATTGTCCAGCCACTCCAACCCAGTCACTTCAAGTTTTTTTCTACTTTCTCTTTTTTATTTACTTCATCTTGATGTATGACTTGGGTTTGAGAATGTTGAACATCATGTTAATTATATTCTAATTTCATTTCGGGATTGAATCTTGAATCATTTAGTGACCTATTTGATTTTGATGTTAATGAAATTGTTTGGGTATTGTCATATTTGTGTTTGCATATACGTCGACAATAAATCGAGAGAGTAAGTCGATAGTAATCCGATTAGGTTGGGTAATGAGTTACAACCTAATAAGTCACGTAATTATAAAATCAAAAATCATACGAAGAGAGATTTTGTGTGAGGGCCCGATTGTCTATTAGATTGCTTAAGAACTAATTGAAACGTAGGCTATTTTTATTAATCGAGAGATTGCAAAATCAAAATTTCAAGAATCAATTATGGATTATTAATTAGGGTTAATTGATTAGATCTTCAGAGAGAGTAATCAACCCTTCAAAATTCTAGGACCTATACAAATTACATAGAAAGTGATTAGGGTAGCAAAATGACAATAGATAAATCCCATCTTCTCATTACTCTTTGACAATTGTTAAGTGGTTGTGCTCCATTTTGATTTACTTGTGTTAATTTCATAATTTTATTTTCATTCAACCCCTACTTGATTGTTTAATTTTCTTTTTATCTTTATTTTCAATTAAATCACATTTTTACAACCTTAGGCAAAGTTAGGATTCGAGTAGTTCACTAATTCCACGTGGGATCGACACTTCAACTACTACGCATACGACCCGTGCACTTGCGAAATATTGAGAGTTTTATAAGATTAAAACTTACTCAACAGAGCTATTATCTTCATCAAGATAGACTTATGAAGTGAGAATCGTCAAATTAGAATCAAACTTGGATATGAATGGAAAGTGACTTTCAAGACTAAAGAGGAACTTTATGAATGATTGGTGATGCCATTAGGACTCTCTAATGCACTTAGCACTTCTATGATAGTGATGAATCAAATATTTCAACCATTTATAGGCACATATTTGGTAGTGTATTTTGATGATATATTAATATACAATCAGACTAAAGAAGAACAATTTCTAGCAGTACTTGAATTTCAGAAGTTAAATCCAAATTTATATAATCAATATTTGTCACATTTTATATCGAGGACAACTCCAGTAAGTTGAGGAGAATTGATGCAAAAGAGCTTAAAGTTTATAGAAGAAATAAAGGAGAAAAAAATTAGTCAACCACAAGCCTTAATTTGGTGGGATGGAGGATAGAGGATGGAGGATGGAAATTGAGTTGAAAACAAAGACAACAAGGGCTAAAATTAACATTATGTTAAGATTCCTTATTAGATAAGAGTAGTTGCAAGTTAAATATATTATTCTAATTTAAACATGCTATCCTAATTGTCTAAGGCGTATAGAATTTTTATTAGAATAAGATTTAAATTTGTTAGGAATGCTTTCTTACTAAAATAAGGGTTCTAAGAACTTCTCTATAAAAATGTGTACCCAATCTTTCAATAACAACATATCTTGGATTTTTTCTACAAATTTGAGTTTTTCAACTAAAAACTATGATTCTTTCTTCTAAAAGTGATTCTTAGACTTTAAGAGTGATTCCTAATTTCCTACCTCCATTGTTTGTGTTCCTCACTAAATTCTAGCAATTTTAAGCTAAAATTCCAATGACCAAACCCTAAATTCTAACCATATTAAACCCTAAAATCTTAGCCTAAAATTTCTAGCAATCAACCCTATACTAAATCTGAAGTTTCAGCTCTCCATCTGAAATCTAGACCTAAAACTTGATATTCCAACAACCCAAGATTAGCCATATTCCCCAAATTTTGTGAGTTTAGCTACTAGTTAATATTTCTTCTATTTATCCTACGTCAATTAATCTATTTGACATACCAACCTTGTGATTTGTTAATTTCCAGCTATTACTATGTGATATGCCCATCCATATAGATTGCCACATCTTTAGAAATTGTCACTTCACCCGAAGTTAATAGTAACTTAACAAAAGACTTTTCATACAAGAAAAGGGCTTCCCACTAATTTTTCGAAGCACAAAGAATTCGAAACACAAAGAATTTTTATAGAATTGATGAATCCACATAGGAAATTGATGTCTTTTATTATATCATCATCTACACTAGCAACAAATTGTTTTATTCTTTTAAGATTGATCTAAAGATAAATGACTAATTATGGACTTGTAGAAGGTCCTCATTCATATGTTGTTTTATGCTTGTGTCAAATGGGTAAATACCTAAACTTTTAATCCGACCTAAACTAAAAGAAAAAGAAGACAAACACAACAGTCATAAGCAAAGCATAACAAGTAAACAAGTGCTAAAAATGTTTTATTCCTTTATTTCCACAAATCAAGATATAAGATAAATGTTCAAATCGTTGTATTTTTTTATTTTGCAAAGAAATGTTCTGCTCATTGATTTGTAAGGCTTAACTTTTATTAACTCACTTTGTGTTAATGGTGCTTGCTGCAATGTCAGTTCCATCCCAAATAAAGGCAATCCACCCGTTCTTAGCATCCTCGTAAACATGAAGAATCTTAAAATTGTCAAACATCAAAACATGAAGACTCATAAGTAGTCAAGCCAATAAGAAATAAATATTAAGCAGAAAGATATTGAGTTAAGGAGTGTTGAAACTTCATAAAACAACATAATAGGTTAAATAGAATGCAAATATAATATTAAAATCACATCTAACTTGCCTTGCAAGCTATATTAATTTTTTCTCGGTCCTTGACATCTTTCAGGAGTGAGAAGCTATTTGGTCCTACCATATACGTGGAAAGTGAGCTTTTCACAGGAAAAGAAAAGAAAAAAGAGTGAATATTTTAGCAAGATGGATCACATAGCTCAAAAACATGTAAGGGATGGTTGGATCTAAATGTTAAACCCATAAAACCTTCCAACACAAAGATCGAAAAGGCCTTCTAATGCAAGGCATAACCTTATTTAAATGTTTTCTTATTTAGACAATCTTTTCAATATTTTCCTATTTAGGTTGGTTTTCCATCTCAACCAGTCTTTGCATTCCTAATTCTGTTCATTTTTCCTATTATCAATGAGAATTATGCTAGGACTACAACAAATTAGGGAATTTGAAAAACATTACCCCAGCGATGTTATCTCTTGAATTTATTCAAGAGGTCTTATTTAAGCCTAATCTTCTTCTATAGTTCCAACAACAATCATCCTCACTCTATTCTTACTCGGTTGAAACTTGTTACTGTAAACCCTCTCCCTACATCACCTTCCAACAACATCTAAGTATAGGTCATCATTTTTATATGACAATGAGCATTTTCCATCTGAGTAAGTATTGACTAGGGTTTTTAACAATAAATAAGATAATAGTCATTAGTCTTCATTTATGGGACTTTAGCTCACCAATTCGCGAGTTAATGAGCTTACCGTCATCAAGATGGAAGTCAATCAACCATTTTCTTAGACCTGTTATGAACTTTGAGTCCAGATCCCTTGGGCGGAATCTTGAAGAAGATTGATAAGGACGGAAGTATTGACCATCTTTTCCTTCATATAAAGCAAAAGAAGAGAACTTCTTATTGAAAACAGCATTTACTTCACCGTTGTGGGATTTGATCTGCATGAAAATATATTACTTAAAGATACCTACAAATAAAGTTATTGCAAACAAAAGGGCAACTTGAGCATTGAAGTAGGCCGTTACAAGTACAATCAAAGATGAAAATGAAAACCAAGAATCAAATCATATTTTGGGAAAGAGACAGCTAGGAATCCAGTTTCAACAAGACATCAACGGTCTTTCCAGTATTTTTATTAAGAAATAACTAGCAGAAATACGTATAGCATGTGCACAATGGCATCATGATGAATTTCATGAAGGGAAAAGAAGAATACCACAACATGTGAGAGCATAATTATGTCACCAACAGAAGCAACACGAGGAAGACTTTCTGGGGTGTCACTGAAGATATTGATAGAAATTCCTAGCTTTATATGTGACTGGTCTATCACTTTAAGCGAGCAAAACCAATCTGCAATCATCAAAATTATCATCGTATTTCATTCTTAATAATCCCAGAACTTCTTTTTTAAGAAGAGATGCACGGTTAAAAAGAAAAACAACAAAAGACAAGATTTTGATTTAAACCAATGAACATATAAAATCAGTGGAGGCTCAGAAAACACCTTAGCAAAAAAAAGGGTTAATCAATCTACTACCAAACCCAGCGAACCAACTTCAGAAAAAGATCGATTTTCGGGGTTAGCAGACGTAAGACCGGCCTTTTTTGTCATCATCGCCTCCTCTCCATTTAAATATAGCAGCTTCTTTTTTTCTATTTGGCTTGAAATAGTAATAAGGAAAAAAGAAAAGAAATAGAAGTGTTTAAAGACAAATGAAAGAAGCATACCAGTCCCTCTGGATTTCTTAGGAAAAGCAAACTCAGTAATGACGCCAATGAAGCTCACTTTCTGGTTAATTGAAGTTATTGCATCTCGTATCTGCATAAATCTGTAATCGTCTTTCTTCTCCATTTCTCGGCGCCCAAAGGCTCATTACTGCACATTATAAGAACTTTAAACCCCATTTCGCTGGTGTGTAAGGGTTTTACGGTTTCTCCTTTTTAAAATATTTTTTAATAATTTATAACTAGAATCGTATAAACTTTGTTCTTTTCAGCCATTTATTATAGTAAAATGAAGGGTAAATTATAAAAAATTATAAACTTTATTTAACTTTGTGATATTAATACTATTATTAAAATATTTTAATTTATAATTTATAATAAAAATAATTTGGTATAAAATTTTCTGTTAATTTCAATTAACATATAGTAATTGTAACAAAATATGAAATTAATTGTTTAATAAATTAAAAATATATTAAATTTCTAAAAAATCTGAATTTAATCTATCCCTATAATCCCAACTACTGCGCTCGGACTAAGGAAATTCACACCAGATTGCGCCGTAGCTGACTTCTCAAGTATTAACACTTCATCACTATATAACATATTCTTCTCCTGCATGAAACCCAACTCTGACAGCAAATTATGACGCCAAATCATTTCTTTGCTAGCTTTGGTTATTGCTATGTACTCAACTTCTGTAGTGGATAATGCAACAATCTTCTGAATCTGCGATATCCAACTTACAGCTGTTGTACCTACAGTGAAGATGTAATCGATGGTGCTCCTTTTTCTATCAATTTCACCTACATAATCTGAGTCAACATAACCTTGTATTTTTATTTCTCCTTTGCCAAAGTATAGACATTTTTTGGTAATGTCTCGAAGATATCTAAAAATCCACTTTACTACTTCCCAATGGACTTTTCCTAGATTTGCCATGAATCTGCTAACTACACCCACTGCATGGCCTATGTCTGGCCTTGTACATACCATGGCATACATCAAGCTCCCAATAGCAAAGGCATAAAGAATCTTTGTCATCAAGTCTCGCTCTTCATCTATCTGAGGTGACTAATTTTGGGATAGGCGAAAATGACTGACAAGGGGTGTGCTAACTGGTTTAGCATTTGCCATGTTAAACCGTTGCAAAACACGATTAATGCATTCTACTTAAGATAATTGCAATTCCCCTCTCTGCTTATTTCTGGTGATCTGCATCCCAAGAATCTTCTTAGCTGGACCTAGACCTTTCATGTCAAATTCTTTTGACAATTGTTGCTTCAAGTTTTTGATAACATCCATATTGAGACCCACTACTAACATGTTATCGACATAAAGTAGCAAAATGATGTAACTAGATTGACATCTCTTGATATAACAACAATGGTCGGCATTGCATTTCTAGAATCCTTCCTTATTCATAAAGTTATCAAACTTTCTGTACCATTGTCTTGGGGCTTGTTTCAGACCGTACAAGCATTTCTTCAACTTACACACTATATGCTCTTTTTCTATTTCCAGGAAACCCTCTGGTTGGTGCATAAATATCTCCTCATCCAAGTCTCCATGAAGAAATATTGTCTTCACATCAAGCTGTTCAAGATGGAGATCTTGACTTGCGACAATACTTAACACCGTTCTGATGGTATTAAGCTTCACCATAGGAGAGAAAATGTCAGTCTAATCTATTCCTTCCTTTTGCTGGAACCCTTTGACTACGGAAGGTTGTGATGTAGCCTTCACTTGCTAATTGCCCTACTGAGATTAAGTTCTTTCTCAGATTAAGGATATGTTTTACATCCTTTAGTTCACAGATTGCTCCATTCAGCTTGAGCTTCACTACATCTTTACCGACAATCTCGCAGGGTTAATCATTACCAAGATACACATTGCTGAAATTTCCAGGCACATACTTCTCGAGAAGACCTTTCTTCGAAATTGCATGGAACGATGCTCCGGAGTCCAATATCCATGCCTCTTGCTTGTTTTATAAAGTACATATCAAGGCATCATCTCCGCCTGAGGTGGAAGCTATATTTGCCTCCTAGTTGTTCGAATCCTGCTTCTTCGAACCATTCTTGCATTGATTTCTATAGTACCCAGTCTTTCCACAATTCCAATACTCGATATTTTTTAGTTTTGGGAGGTAGTAGGATTCTGTGACTTGGACCTCCTGTCCTTTGATCTATCATGATATCTAGGTTTCCCACGTCCTCTGCTTCTTCCTTTTGATTATGCGGCAAGGGCGGAGGAGAACGAGTCTTCACCTATTTCTTTTCTTTGAGTTTGTTCATTAATAATCAAGTCACTAATATCCTTGAATTTCAACTTGTTGATTTCCATTGAGTTACTCACTATTGTGACTGTGGCACTCTAACTCTCTTAGAGGGATGACAAAAGTATTAAAGCCTGCATTTCATCTTCAAGATCAATATTCATTGTACTCAACTGGTTCAAGACTTTATTGAGTTCATTGATATGATGATTTATAAAAGTGCCTTCTGCGCATCTTCAAGTTGAACAAATGCCGCATTAAATATACTTTGTTTATTGCCAACGGTTTTTCATAATACTCTGTTAGTTCCTCTATAAGGCCTTTTGTGGTTTTTGCCTTTAACAAGTTAAAGGCTATATTCCGAGATAAGGTCATTCGAATTGTTCCAAGGGCCTACCTGTCAAGAATAACTCATTCTTCATTTGACATGTTTTCTGGCTTCTTTCCAAAGAGTGGTAGACACTGGTTCTTCTGATACAAATAATCCTCTATATACATCTTCCAGTATTCAAAATCTGTGCCATCAAACTTATCGATTTTGTTGAGTATATCATCTGGTGCCATCACTCTCACTGGCTTCTAGTTTCCTCTGACTATTGTGGTTCGCAGTTATCAAATCCGATTCCCAGGAAAGGTTGGGTGGGGAGATACAACAGGTCCCACTTAAGTTCCAATTTTTCTTAGACAGAACTTTAGCTAAAGCTCCCAGGAAAATTTGGAGGGGTCACAATTGCTCCCACTTACCCAATCTCCTTGACAGAACCTCCTTAATAATACCACTCAGTAGCCAAAAACACCTGAGGCAAGTTTTCTGATGCAGAGGATCTACTCCTGTGGCAACTACAAAGCATACTAACTCCAAGATTCAACACACTCAAAGAAAGTTTTCTAATGTAAAAGATCCATTACTATGGCGACTACAGAGCATACTCACTTCTCCAAGGCTCTAATACCAATTGTAAGGAAATTAGACTATTTCCACACAACTAGAATGCCAGTAGAACAACATAAAATTTGATAACGGAGTTCAGCCAAATTGTACCTACGTCTCTGTGCTACTGCATACTCTTTTTATTAGGGAGAAAAACAACACTTACAAGTGTTTACACTCAACACTCAACTCACTAGTATTTACACACACTCTAAAAAAAACTTACTATTCTTAGTATTTTTCTTACTCACCAAAGGATGAGTAATTAAGAGTTAATATTTGTTTTTCTTTTTTGGATGGATCTGAATGGAAGGGGGAGGGGGTTTATTTATACTTGTTGAGCACCCCCTCCCCCTCACTCACTTTCAATATGGGACAAAGTCCCTTACAAAAAACTAACAAAAACTGATAAATTACAAAGGTATTTGCGTGTGTGGCCTAACCTAAGCGAGTTTAAGCTATAGAAAATCTTGATTAGTAATTACAAGGATATGAGTAGGGTCAACATTTTGAACTCATCCCATTTGGTGCTAGTAAGAGAGCTTGTTTTAGAATCATTCTAAGGCTAAAAAGACTCATTTGCTGTTGGCTAATTTACTACAAACGTTCAATGTCTCTTACCCCAGATTCACCGATGGAAAATTTTCTTGGAGAAAACATGAGCCAGAATTAGAACTTTAAAAGTGACGAGTTTAGAGATGACATTTAAGTTCAGCCCAATTGAGCCTAAAAATATGTCCTAATTTGACTGGATTTTAAACTATGCTTGGGCTTTTAAAAAAGGATTAATTACTTAAAAAAATTGTCAATTTTTTAATTATAACTTTCACTTTAAAAGTAACAATAAAATATCCAAATTTTCAGAATTTTCAATTCTAGTTCTTAAAAAGTGACAATAAAATATTCAAACTTTCAATTTTTTTCAATTATAGTCCAATGTTATATTTTGTTTTCCTGATGCTTTCAGTTCTTTATTATTTATTTATTTATTTATGTCTCAAACTATTCTCACTCACATTACAACGTATTGCACCAGTAAGTTCTTCGTTTTTAATTCGTTATCTTGATGCTCTTAGTGAAAAGGCATCTAATCTGAAAATCGAAAGGTGAGGGCGTCAAGAGAATAAATTAAAAACAAAGGGAAAATTTGAAATCGAAGCGTAAGGTCGTCGAAGTTGCATAATTTGATTTAGTCACTTTTAAACAACGATTTTGTTTTAATTATATGATTTAAAGACGTCGTTTTATTAATCTTCATTTGTTGTGTTAATTTTAGTTGATATGTATTGATAGTTAATGTTTCTAAAATACGTAGCAAGTCACGTCAGCAAACTTAACAGAAATACTAACGTCGAGCTATAAGTGAAAAAAATCGAAAGTTTTAACATTTTATTTTTTTAAGTTCAGGCTAGTATAAAAAATATTGAAATTTTGGGCATTTATTGCAATTTTTTAACGTTCATGTTATAATTTAAAAAATGACGAAAGTTTAAACTTTTTTATTCATTATCCCTTTTTAAAAAGAATTTTAAGTTTTGAGTGAACTCAAACTCAGGTGTCAAAGCTCGGCTAAACCTAAAGCTCGAAAGTTACGAGAAAATGATGTATTTTTTATTATAAATTTTAAAAAATACAGGCCCACTTTAGCTACGCTACACTCGGGGCTCAAGTAGAAATTTTCGGATTGAGCTTGAGCTTCACTGTCAAGCCTAAATGGGTTTGTGTAATAATGGAACTATAGTAGCTTGCATTTGAAATCATTTTCCAATGTAGGATAAATGTGAAATTAGTGTTGTCTAAGAAGACCATTTCTGCGGATTAACTTTTACATTTTCATATTTTGGCTTTTCAACTAAAAGGGAAATCCTATGACATTAGAAGGTAAAAAAGCACAATGGTGTCGAAGAAAGACATCATAATCTTTTCTTTTTTTAGGTAGGTATGGAAATGTCAGTGCAGATGATGGACGGAAGGAGCGTCACTTAACTATTCTAATTTGATGGTTAGATTAATTTTAAGATAACCCTAAGGTATAGGGGCAGGTGAATTAGTAAGGAATTCTTCTGGTTTAAGTGAGGTCTGTAAGTGATCTAGAAGGGGGGGTTGAATAGATCCTTAATCTTTTTGTAATTTTCTACAACAAAATCAGAAGTTAATTCACACAAAAACAATTTAATAAATTTAAATGAACAGAGTAGGGAAGAAGATCAAACACTGTTTTTATAGAGGTTCGGTGCTAAGACCTACGTCC
>JANKYE010000009.1:21567547-21584598 GCA_032467995.1 Erythroxylum dillonii | reverse complement strand
TTTAATTGCAATAATAACTACAAGTGACTTATAAACTTGGGCTACACATGTCATAAAACCCATGATGAGTCCATTTTCAAGGTCCTTAATGAGAATTATCAATCAATAACAAGAGAAGGAAATGGAGCTTACATAGAAATGAAAGGAAAGGGAATAATTATGATCAAAACATATTCAAGTATCAAGTTGATTACTAATATTCTGATTATGCTAAGTTTGGATTAAAATATTCTCCGTGTAGGTCAATTAGTTGATAAAGGTTATGCCATACACTTTGAAAAAGATGTGTGCATCATATTTAATCTAATTAGATTCAAAATGTTGAGAATATGCATAAAAATGTTATTCCATATTATATGGTGGTATAAAACTATCATCAAAGATATGGAGAAAAAAGTTAATAAATCTACCTTGGTAACTTTTATTAATTAAAAAACTTAGACACAATAATATTGACAATAATAATGATAAAGATATAGAGAATAAAGTTCTTAGAAACAAAATTTTGAATGATATTAATGTTGTCAAATTAGTAGAGATGAAGGTGGTGAGGTATTCGAAGGCTTCTTGGCAAAATTCGTCCTACTCCGTTTCATTTTTTTTATATAAAAAGGCTATGAATCATGATTCTAGAATTGATAACGAAATGCTAATTTGAATGGTAATTCATTTAAGTAAGTTTGAGTTGCAAACTAAAAACAAGGAGTTTAAAATTTTTGTCAATACTCTTATGAAAAGTGGGTGGTCCGACGTAAAAAAAGAAGGTTGAATGTCAAAATAAAAGATGAAATAAAGAAAAACATGAAGATGCCTTGTTACTTATCAAAGGAAAAAGTTGTAGTTATAAGGCACAAAGTATTTTTTTTATATAAAGGGATACAAAACTTTAAGAAGAAAAAAGTTTTTTAAGGGAAAAAAAAGAGTATATGAATTGATGGTTACTCTTAAAAAATTAAGTAAAAGATCCCTTAACTTTAAATTACAGAGTCCAACAATTTCGTCATATCATGACAAAGAGATCGAAGTTGCATTATACTTACTGGAGTTGCCAAGGTGTTTATAGGTCCTATTAAGATTTGACACCCAAGTCTTGATACTTTTGTGTATCGTGAAGAGAACCAGAGTGCAAATTAGATGGTCTTGCTCGCGGCGACTTTTTGTCTAAACTTGCATATATTGCAGGAACCCTCGATTACTGTTCAGAACCAAATCCACCAAGACAAACATGACGCTTTGTACCGAAAAACCCTACGTTAGCTAGGATGTTTTTGTCTTTTTCTTTTGATTTTCCTTTGTAGAAAGAAAAAAACGTTATGATCTAGCGATTGAATCATTCGGCAAATAAAAGAAGTGATTTGACGTTGGAGACAAAATTATGCATAAATGAAGCAAGCATAATACTAAATTTTAAGAAGTGAACCATGACATGAATGTTCACCAATGAAACAGTCCATGTTTTATGTCGTTGCTAACAGTGATTTGGAAAAATTCAAGTGAATCATATATATCATATTGTTTTTAATTGTATAAACAATAAATACTCAAAACTAACGGCTGCAACTGCAACCTAAGCTGAATCAGTGTTGCAGCAATGTTATGGCTAGTTCGGCTTATTTATAGTTTAAATACTCATCAGATTAAAATAATTTGTAGTTAAATTAAAATAAAAATTGTAAGTTGGAGTTTAAAAAGTAGTTATCTCAGGGATATAGATATTTTTAATGACCGAATCTTTAGTAAAGTCCAGCCAAATTTAGGTGCTTTAATATCCGTTTTGTGCTTCGGTTTCCGGCCGGCCCCATTTGCAGCAGAATAACTCACGTTCCTTAACAATTCACGACAAAACTTTTAAGTCAAGACTTCTCTTTCGACCTTCTTACGATCATAGTTGGCAACTCTCACTTAGGTCTTGTTTTGCAGAACCTTAAAATGTTAATTTTAAATGCTGATAAGAGGTAATAATTAATAATTTCACAAACACGTATACTAATCTTTTTTTTAATTATACATAAAAATAAACATAATCGCTTAATAAACCCGCCATAAACCCTTTCTAAGAACCTTGACAACATTGGTCCGTTCCTACAGATCGATCCCTCTCATACGCAATGAGAAGAGCCTCCACACTCGCTTATTCCGTCCTCTCCCGCACGCTCGCTGCCAATCTAGACGGCAGAGCCAACACCTCCTCTGCCGTCGCCGTCAATCACCGCCCTCTCCTGTCGGCGCTCTTTTCCACCGACAGCTCACACGGCCACAGCTACGGCACCTCCCGCCTCTCCATTCAGACCGCCTCTCTGGGTGTCGCCGGAGCTTTTATCTCCGTCGCTGCCGCCGCCTTCCTCTCCCAAGAGGTCTACGCCAAGGAGCCTCCTCCGGCGGAGCTTGTGCCTAAGGACGTTGTTCTTTATCAGTATGAGGCATGTCCTTTTTGCAATAAAGTTAAAGGTCTTTCTTTTTCTCTCTCTCCTTTAAAGTTTTAGAATTCTTTGGTTTTCTAGTGACGATCATGATTCCATATTTGGTTGTCAGTTGATCAACTGCTTACTGAGTGCTACTAGATTAAATCAAAATGCTTATAGGATTGCTTCGATTCATATATATAGGATTAGTTCCTTAGAGATCATGTTGTTACATTGTTTTTCCCAAGGCCTCAATTTAGTCCAATAGTTAGAATTTGCTTTGAATTGTTGCGTTATTTTGACAATTTTAAACAGAAAAATATTTGGAGAATTTTCTCTTTAGACAATTCAAATGGCCGAAACCAAAACACACGTGTTTTTTTGAAAAATATCCATTTGTATTTAGTTAACAATTTTGTAACATTGCAAGTTTTAATACATTTTTGGCATTGAAGATGGATTTGTGATTTAATATATCTTTTACTTGAACCAAACATGGTATGGGATTGGAATTTTCAAAGAGAACTTTTAACAAATTGTTGTCTAAACAAACAGAAAGTGATATTTTGTGTTTTGATTGCTTTGCTTTTGACATCTACTCTCACAATGCAATATTAGTAGCTAGTTTTATTACATTGGAAATCATATGTCTGCACACACTATATTCCTTTCCTTTTTCTTGCTTTTTCATTTTCAAAGAGCTAACTATGAGGAATGTGCCCTAGACTCTTGTGAGTAGAAGTTTTGTCATAGCTTATCAAATTAGTTTGTGTTATTTGTAATAATATTGAGGTCATTATTTACTTTTGATATTGTTTGAATGAAAGACGTATGATTATTATTGAGCAAGTACAGGGTAGTATTGACCAGTATTTTCTTCTTTTGAATAGATCTGGCATGAGAGATTGAAGATTGAAAATGTGTTATGGTGTATGTGACCAATTTAATATTTCTTGCCTCTTGTTATGGTTCAGCTCTTTATAATCTTTTTTATTATCTTAGCATTTCTGGACTATTATGACATAAAGTACAAAGTGGTGGAAGTTAATCCAATCAGTAAGAAGGAGATAAAGTGGTCTGATTATAAGAAGGTGCCCATTCTTATGGTAGATGGTGAACAACTTATTGACTCATCAGGTTAGCATTGTCATTGTCTCTTTTTTTTATTTATTTACATTTTGATATTAGTAATAGGATTTCATAGCCTGTCAATTAGTCATTGTGCTAAAGTTTGAGGTTTGTTTATGTGAAGATTAAGTAGTGGTTTTTTTTTGTAGTCATTATTGACAAATTAAGCAATAAAGTGCTTTCAAAGAAAGCTGATGATGATACGTCAAATGCTGATGATGAAGAGAAAAAATGGCGTAGGTATGGTCTCTTTCTCATGTAACATACAATTCCTTTATAGAGTTCAATTTTATCAAAAAAGATTAATTTGTTTGTAGCTCGTTGACAAAGAATGAGTGTTTTATTTGATAGAAATCATGCTCTCACATTAATAGTTAGAATGGAAGGCGACCCTTCTCTGTTATCTATTAAATTGTCATGGTGTGTCTACAACTATAAATAGATTAGATAACGAGCTTAATTACAAGGATGCCATTTAATGTCTTACCCAATTAAACATTAAATATTTAGTATATATATGTGTACCACATCCACCGTAAATCACCAATTGAAACAAGTTATTACTCTTTTACTTACACAATAACAGAAGGTTATGTCTAGTGAATAGAATCCATGTTTTTGGTTTCCTTTTCCTTCATCTTCTTCTGCTTGGAGTTCTGCCCAGAAGAGTAGGACATTGAAATTTTCTGGGCCACTAGTTCTGAGTGACTATTTGACCTCATCATTAGCACCAGTAGGGGTGCTACTTGTTGGTAAGCCTTTCCTTGAAGTTCGAAAACCAGGATCTCCATGTGTGAGTCCCATGCATTGCCTAAAGATTGTGCTCTCCCACCCACGTGTCGGTGTGATTGCACATGCAATTGCGCCTTGACCTCTGATTAGCTTCTCTGGCCTCAAATCCTTCCTACCAGTGCTGCTAAAGCTCTGATACCATGTAAGAGAGGAATAACTTGTTTCAATTGATAATTTTATAATGAATGAGGTACAAATATGTATATTAACTATTAAATGTCTAATGAGGTAAGAAATTAAATTGGATCCCCATAATCCTACTTTTAACCTATGGATCTTTGTTATTAAACTTGTAATATGAGCTTATTTATAGTTGTAGATACATTCTATAACACATGAGGCTTGCGGAAGAATGTCATTCTAAGTCATGAAGTTTTGAAATGATCAAGAGAAATATTATTTGGCATTATCACTTCTTAAAGTGTGGATAGAGACATTAAATTGGGTTTCTATTGCAGCATAAAAGGCAGTAAAATGAAAAAATAATTCAGAATTAGCCGTCATTAAATAAAGCCAAGTCACACGTGAAAAGTCATTAACCAAGGTAATAAAATATCAAAATCCAATTTTGGACTCAACAAGACATAGGTCCTAGACATTGGAATGAACCAACTCAAAGGGGAACTAGCTCTTTTGGTGACATAAGGAATTGAAGACAAAATATGATGTTTAGCAAACTCAAAAGACTAACAATCTAAGCAAAACACATTATAAAACTGAGGGAATTTCTTTAATAGAGATAAGGAGGGGTGTCCTAACTGATAGTGATCCTCAGAAGAAGTTGAGAGACTTGAACAAGTATTTGGTCTTGAGACTTGGGTATTCAAAATGTAGAGGCCTTCTAATTTATGTCCTTCACCGATAACCTTTGCATTTTTTTCTTATGGATGTATCAGAAACAACCTCTTTATTAGTTAGAGATGAGGCTAGGTACTGTTAGACCTCCCCAGGCCTTGTGCTCGGTATGGCCCAACTCATGATAGTATCAATAAATAATTCCTACTGTATCCAAATTTCTATTGTCCTGATAGTCCGTCTTTCCTCCTTTATTATTATTTTTATTATATGACTTCCTATTATCAAATTCATTATTTGGACTTACAAGAGCACTAGGATTCTAAATACTAAAAGTAACAAATGCAATGACATCTATGCAAAGGATTTGAGTAAAGACCTTCATGTAGGGAAGAAATCTCATAATAAAGGATTGAACACATAAGGATTTGTTTATGTTGTCCTCGACTTATTGGGATTTGGTTATGTTGTCATATACCCATTAGGATTTGTTTCTGTTTTATTTTATTTTATTTTAATTTTCCTAGTTAGGCAGGTTTCCTTGTCCAGTAAGAAAAAGAAATAAGTTAGCTTTAGAAAAGGATTTCAATCAATCTTTTTCACACTAGAATTAGGACTCTCATGTGCCACTTTATGGGTATAAAAGGGAGGGTTAACAGAAACATTGCCTTTAATAAAAGCGTCTGCAGGAAATTTTTCTTAGAGAAACTGTCTTTCTCTTGTTGATTAAATCCTAAGTTTTATGCTTGGATTTGGTTTAGAGATTAACCTAAAATCTCTACTTAACTACTTCCGCTGTGTCATCTCAACACTAGAGAGAATTTGAGACTTATAAATCTCAAATTGAGTGTTAGGCCAACCAAAAGCTCATTATTGTCATATGTTCCCATTGAACTTGTTAAACTATAATATCAAGAATAAAAGGTAGCATGACTTTTAATTCTTCATAGGTCTTTAAATTTCATAAAGTATGCTTGGAGAAATTGTAATAACAATCCTCACATACTTCATAAATGGGAGAAATGTTCCCTTTTCTTGAATATAAGAATTTTAAATATTCCATCAGTTCTTTGACATACTTAGTGTTCTATAAATGTTTGGAAATTTTAGTCAAACAATGGAACATTTGGGATGAATGAGTAAATTTGACTACTCAGTCTTTTATAAATGTTATGTATTTGGCATCATACTCCTTGTATACGTGGATGATATTGTCATTACTAGAAGTAATAGTGTGGGCATTTTATTCTTAAAGTCATTTCTTCACAGTCAATTTCATACAAAAGGTTTAAGGGTTTTTAAATTTTTTAAGGAATCGATGTGACAAGAAGTAAGAAAGGCATCTTCTTGTCTCATAGAAAATATGTACTTGACCTATTATTAGAAATGGGAAAATTAGGAGTTAACCCTTGCGTTGCCCCAGTGCTTCCTAATTTACAACTCACTAAAAATGGAGACTTAATTGAAGATCCTGAGAAATATAGGAAATTGGTTGCCAAAATGAACTACTTTATCATATTGCATTGCTTGCTTCCTAATTTACGTTTCACTAGAAATGGAGATTTAAGATCCTGAGAAATATAGGAAATTGGTTGCAAAATTGAACTACTTTATCATAATTCGTCTTGATATTGTATATTTTGTTAGTGTGATAAGTCAATTAATGTTCTTCAGCCATCCATTATTGGGCTATTAGCCTATTCTGAAGTAGATCCTCTGTTACTTAAAAGGTACTTCTGGACAAGGGATACTGTATGCAGATTAAGTGTTTCTTAGATATAGATTGGGCAAGTTCTAAGATTGAACAAAAATATACTACTAGTTACTATATCTTTTTTTGAAGGAAATTTGATCTCATGAAAAAGCAAGAAGCAAAATGTTGTGTCTAGGTCTAGTGCAAAATCTCAATATAGAACTATGACATAATCAACATGTGAGATAATATGGACATATCAACACTTAACTGAAATTGGTCTTAAAGCTCTAATATCAACAAAATTGTGGTGTGATAACCAAGCTGCTCTGCATATCACTTTTAATCCTATGTTTCAGGAAATAGTTATAACATATTGAGATTGATTGCACTTTGTTCTTGAAAAAGTACAATAAAAAAGTACAGTAAAACTTAATATCTACAAGATATGTGAAAAATGGAGATTAACTTGGAGTTATATTCACAAAGACTCTAAATAGAGTTTGAGTCAATGATGTTTGTAACATGCTGGACATGATTAATATCCATGCTCCAACTTGAGGAGTGTTCTAAAGCGTAACATAACTATAAATAAATTAGATTACAAGATTAATTACAAGGATTCCATATGTTACAAGCGTGATTGTAGGGATGCCATTTAATTTCTTGCCTAATTAAACAGTGAATAGTTAGTATATACATATATATACTCCATTCACTATAAAATCATATATTAAAACAAGTTATTCCTCTCTAACAATTATTGTTGCAAGCTTAGTTAAGGAATTTGCAATTACCTCTTGCTTATTTACATTCAACTTGTATGAAATTATGCATGGAGAGGAACTACTTGGTTTGGGTGGTATTTCCTATTACTGCTGAAGATATAAATCTCCCATGTTATTACAAAATAATTATTATTTTAAATTACCTTAAAAGACCTTGTCATATCATAATAACAAAAAATAGTATTAAAATCAAGTCGAAACTGTCACATAGATTTTGTCACGGGTATAACAATAAGTTGCATAACAGTTTCTACAAAATAACTTGACAAACTCTTGATAGAAATCTCCTTTTAGAGTTTTAATACCTTAAGGTGTTCTCTTAGTAATCTAGAATAATAATGGTACGAGTAAAAAAATGAAACTCTCTAGTGATATAAATTTTTAAAAAAAAATTTAATTTTTAAAATTCTTGAAAAAATTCTTTGTGATTTTTTGATTCCTAGAAAAAATATTTTTTAGACTTTGGTTAAAAAATAATAATAAAACACATCTTGTATGAATATTACACGTGGATTAATCAATTGCTAATTATATGATGCTATAACCTAACTCTTAAATTTGAACTGAACTAATTAAACTTGATCTAAACTAATAATTTATTATAATTATCTTAAATTATTAATTTAAATCTAGTTTAATTGGTTTGGTTTGAGTTAAGAGCTGAGTGAAGTTATCATATTAGTGACATTTAGTTAGTCCACGTTTGATATTTATATTATGTATATTTCATTGTTAATTTTTAACCAAAGTTTAAAAGGAGTTTTTTGAAAAATTGAAAGTCAAGAGGAATTTTTTTTCAAGAATTTTGAAGATTAGGGAGTTTTTTCAAAGTGAGTATCAGTGTCTTTTACCCTTTCTATTATATTGCAAGAGATAAATTATATTCCTCTCACTTTCAACTGACACATGTTTTGAATATTTGAATAATATGATCTTAAACGATATTATTCACTTGTTTTTCCTGTTTGTTATGTTATTATAATGACATTTGGTATTGATATATGGCTGCTATCAACTTATACTTCTCACCATCTCTCTTTTGTATGGAGTACTAATCTTCAACCAAAATTGGACTGCTGGCTTAAGCATCCACCATTTATTTAATACATAAAAACTTCAATTTGACTGCATGTCATAGTGAATCAGAATCTTCTATCATAGTTACTTACATTATGTTGAGATTTATGGTATGGACAATATTCTGGATAGTGCGCTATGAAATATACACTCATGCCTATTTAGCATGCAATATAATCTAAGTGGGGATCACAAGATATGCTTATAACTAAGATGCATCGTTGTCAAGACTTGTAGCTGTGATGTGTAATAAATTTGATGTTCTGCTGTTTCTGCTTTTGCCAAGCTTAGACAAGTTTATGCTACCATTACTTGATGTAAGGTTTAACTTTCAACTTTCTCTCGTTGATTTTTCCATAAAGCTTATACCATAGAAGATTGGGCTATTGGCCTCCTATCCACTTCTTCTTGGCCAAGACTGCGAAGGGCTTTGTTGACTCAACCCTGACTTTTGCTTTTCTGCTTATGGGTTCATGATATAGGTGGGTTGATAATCACTTGGTACATGTCTTATCTCCAAACATATACCGCAATACTTCTGAGGCGCTTGAATCTTTTGACTATATCACAAGCAATGGTAAGCTAATCATTGATCGATAGTCAGTATGTTGTGATTCAGTCTTCTCCTACTAGGCAAACCCTATCTAGTGAATGTTTCTGGACAAGCTCTTGTTCTGGATTTTCCATTGTGGTGACTTTTTCTATTTGTATTCATATAATGTTAGGAAGATAGTTCTTTTATTTCAAAGCTTGTTCATGTCCTGCTGAACGACAGCACAAAGTTTTAGTGCATCTTTCCACTGAACCTGATCTCAACGATACATCTTTATGGCTGGTTTCTTGATTGTGTCGTTTAAGCTCAATAAGTTGAGAGACACTTTAGCATTAATATGTTTTCAGCTTTAGAGTTGTGTTCCGTTTTGATGTCATATTTGTTTGCATCAAACTTAACTTGTTCCATATGCTGCACTAAATTAATTCCAATTTGCATTTAGATTGCGACAATTTGAGAGTATTTTCAGATTTAAGCCATATGTGGTATTGATTACTCAGGATACATTGAAATAATCAATCTCCGCCAATTTTTGGTTTGATCTGTTTTAAAGATTTTGGGTTACAATGATTTTTTTCTCATATGCCTCTACTTAGAGATTGGTTACCCTTCTCAAGTGGCGGGTTTTGATTATGGGACTTTACTTTTACATTCTACACTTTGTTGAAATTTTGACTTTGTTGTATACTTGCGTCTTATTTTGGCAAGGATAATGATATTGATTACAAATGCAGGCAACTTTAGCTTCACTGAGAAAATGACAGTAAAGTATGCTGGAGCTGTAGCAATGTATATTGTGTCCAAAAAGTTGAAGAAGAAATATAACATCACTGATGAACGTGCTGCATTGTATGAAGCTGCAGAAACATGGGTGGATGCTCTTGATGGGCGGCAGTTTCTCGGTATGCCCTAAACATATTGATTATACATAGATTTCATTAAATAAGTGAAGTTCAATATGATTGCTTGATTAATAATACGATATGCTTTCCAACCAGGCTTATGTTTATACTTTGGATATAAAATACATTGGTTGTTGCGAAGGGATTACTTTTGGAGTCTCAAATCAAATTGGATGAAATGACTTTTGAAACAAAGTTCCTTCATCTTTATGACAGACATTAATTTTCAATATTTGGGACGTTCAACACTAAATGAAGCAAGTTGTATGAGCTTCCATTTCTTTAGAAGTTTTCAGAATTTGTTAATTGTAATACTCCACGGATGGTGAGGAAACTAAATTTTGATATGTTCTGACGCATGGACTTCCTATCTTTGGTAGGATTGTAGTTTGGGACCACAAATGTGGCCAATTTTGAACATAAATCGGAAACTTTGCAATAGATGACTTTGTTCCTATTTGTGCTACATTTCTTGAATCAGAGTTCAGAGCTGAAGGTCACAAATAATTCTGAAGTCTGGAGTTAAGGTTGATCCTTGAAGTGAACTAAACGGTCAAAAAAATCTTTTAAGAGATTGTCGAGGGATTCAAATTGTTAATTTTGTTTTCTATTGTTGTAGGGGGATCAAAGCCAAATTTAGCTGATCTTGCTGTATTTGGAGTTCTGAGACCGATCCGCTATTTAAAATCTGGTAGAGATATGGTGGAGCACACTCGAATAGGACAGTGGTACACAAGAATGGAGAATGCTGTTGGCGAGTCTTCGAGGATTAAATCTTAGACCGAGCTTTATCCTAATTCACCAGTCATTCAAGTATAAAACATTCATCACCAAATTGTGTTGTGAATGTGGTGAAAGAAAAGGTTGTCTAGAGAGGAAGCATTATCTGAAAGAATTTTCTACTGTTGCTAATGTTATTTTGCAGTATTGCAATACTTATTATGTTGCGATTACTGAGACTACAGGTATTCTTTTGAGACAGAATTTGAAAATCCAATAAGATGAAATTGTAATAGTGTGATGATTAACGAGTCTTATTGACAGCCACTACCAATAGTATCAATTTGGTGGTTACAAAAATTAACAATTAGTTGCCTAGTGTGCAAATTTGTAACTCCATCTGTAAGCCTATCTATGAGAAAGCAGAAAATAATACCCAATGTTTTCATAATATCCCTTATGCAAAAATTTCACTCAAAGAAAATAGTAATAAGCTTATAAAATGTAGTTATTATATTGTTATTAATCATCACAAAACACCCAACCACCAAAGCATAATAAAACATGACATAAATTGAAGTCCTACCATAAATCAACAAATTCAATCGTAGAAAACCCTAGACTCCAACGACATGGCAACAAGAAGTCAAGAAAGCTAAGCCATACCTTAAACTTCAATATTGTCTACCTAAAAGCTTAGATGAGAGCTATATTGTGGCGCCACCAATAAAAATGTTAAAGGAATGTGCAACAAGATGGGAAAAGGCATTGATTGATTTCTTTATGTATTAAAGGGCTCTGTATCTAGTCATGAAAATATGGGAATAAGAATTATGGAAGCAATACAGACTAATAAAGGTGTTAGTGCATGAAGTTAGTGTATTCCTTTTTCAGATTTGGCACCCCTTTAAAAGCTCAGAGGTAATGAAAGTAAGGCCCGAAATTTGAGTTATAAGCCCCCATTTGTTCAAAAATGGACCGTAGACTTAAAGTTGGAAGATCTTGAGCAAAATAAAGTGCAAATATAGTTAAACATTCACAACATGTCCCTAGTGTATTGAATAAATAGAGGGTTTAGCTACTTGGCTAGCTATTTTGGTAAACCGATATGTATTAGTAAGGCCATAACCTTAATTATGCATTCGTGTTCTGGTTGACATCCTTTTTTATCTCCTCAACAACGTTCCCTTACACAGGTTAGGTGAGGGGGACAAGATGGTAAGAGTTTTAATACAAGTTTAATACGTATAAAAACCAAACAATAACTCATCTAGAAAAACCTAGATTATAATAAGGAAGATACTTGAGTGTTGTGACTACTAAAAACTTATACAAACCACCACTAAGGCATATGTACTAGACTGAGAGTAAGTTAATCAACTCGTATACCAATGACGAATCGCACAAATAAGGCTATAGAGAACCCCTCAAACTCTTATAATAAATTAGTTAGTCCATTTCCCTTACCAGATCATAACTTAGAATCATTGCGGATAATAGAGGAGAAAAGGAAAATCCTAATAACTATGTTCGACAATTGGCATTAAGAGAAAAGGGTATAGTTTAGGCCCCAGTGAAGAAAAGATGTAGTTTATACCCTTAGCTCCAATCACCTTAAAGAAATCTAAAGGGAAGGAGTTGTTAGAAGAACAAAATCTGATTGAGCTTAACCATTTTCAAAACATGAATTGAAACATATCAGGAAGGAAAAGAAGGAAAATATTCCTTCACCATATAGATGATTATTTCATAGGATATGAAATGAATTAACTACCCCTCAAATCAGTTAGCTATAAGGAAATTTATCTTGGAGCATAAAACTTATACTATTGGTATTTTAGAAAAAAAATTTATAAGAAGAGAACTGCAAGCAATTGAGATTACTAGGAGGGAATTGAAAATGGTTAACCAATAACCATGATCATACCTATGGTAGAATAATTATGGTATATGATGAATGAAAGGTAGAGATAGTTCAATCTAAGACCTCATATCAACCGATACATTTAAAAATGATATTGTTACAAGAGCAATCTGAGGTCTAAGTAAGCTTTATCTATGCTCACAATTATGCTTTGTAAAGAAACCATCTCTATTCCAAGCTTAAGGGTTTATACTTGAGCCAAAGTTGCTCCTATGCTCAACTTCAGAGACTTTAACTACATACTCTAAGTTGAAGGGAACAATTGCATCAACAATAACTTAAATGATGTCAAGGATTGTGTAGCTAAAATAAAGGTAATAGATCTTAAAATGGAAAGGAATTTCTATACATGATACAACAAACCAAAAGATAAATGGTCCTAAGGAAAAATTTGGATAAGGTCTTAGGCAATGAGGGCTGGTTACCAACTTTTCTTAAAAGTAAGGCTTTTTTTAGTAAACCCTTAATCTTATACCATTCTCATGTTTTGATACACATGAAGAATAATGCTTCCAAAAGAAGATCTTCTTTTCATTTTAATAATTACCTTATAGATATGGATGGTTGTAAGGAAACAGTAATGACAGGAATAAGCATGGAGATCTAGGGCTATAAACTCTATACTTTTGTTAAGAATCTTCCCAATGTAAAAACGGAACTAAAGATGTTGAATGCTTTGAGGATCAATAACATATATCAACACCTACTAAATACTAAAGATGAACTCAAGAGTGCACAGAGCTAACTCTATCAACAACTTGACAACTCAGATGCTCCGACATAAGAAAAGAAAGCGCTAAAGAATTACATACAAGCTATAAACATCAATCACTTATTGTAGAAACAAAGATGTCGGGTCATTTGTTTAAAGGATGGTGATAAAAATAGTGGATTCTTTCACAATATCAGGGAAAAAAAGAAACATGAGTAGGAAGAGTGTTTTGAGGGTTTAATAGAGGTGGGAAAGGCTCTAAAATCCCTAACATGGTTAAGGAATGAAGGGTAAAAGAATGTACTAAAGGATAATAGGAGGAAGGTAGTTCACTAATGAGGAAGGGACACTGTATAGGTAAGGCAGAATAATAGTGATAAGAAGGATATGAGAAGCACCAGTTAATAGTGATGTGGAGGGTGATGGCTTAATAGGAAATAGTTAACTGAGAAAGGTAGGGTGTTTGTAAAAGGAAGAAAGCAAATAACTAATGGAGAAAGTGTAGACTAGGAACTGAAAAGTTATCAAGTAAAGGCTGAGAGCGAAGAGTAGAAAAGAGTAACAAATAACTTCAATGGCAAGAGAAAGAGGAGGAGGCGGAGGGAGATGTTTATAGTGAAAATCTTGTTGAGCCTCTTTGAAAGGTACTTTTAATAGTAGAATGATTAATATTTTGATTGATGGTGGTAGCCTTTATAATTTCATTAGTGAGGCTTTAGTATAGAAAGATGAAGGAGTATCAAAGGATATAAATTCTATGATGATTAATATAGAAGGAGGCTTGAATATTTAGTATAATTAAAAGTGTAAGAATGTGAAGTGGATGATAGTGGACATATTTTTTGTTCTAATGCATTAATGGTTAGGATTGTGGGGATATGATATAGTATTAAAGGTCCAATGGTTATAAGAATAATGCTATGATGATTGATTGGTAAGAATAAAAAGAGTGAAGTTACATATTGGCTAGGAAAAAGTAGTAAGCTGGATATTATGCAGACTATTTAAGAAAAGTATAAAGGAGTTAGATGTTATTTTATATTTTTTACTAAACCAATATGAAAAAAATGAAATGGAAATATTTAATTAAAAATGATGTGCAACAACTCATTCAAAAGTTGTTAAAATAATATAATGATATCTTTACTGAACAAGTGGGTTTACCACCCAAGAAAAGTACGATCATTGAATTATTTTTAAGGAGGATACAAAGGTTGTTAATATGAGACTTTACATATATATGGAGTTACAAAAAAGGGAAATTGAGAAGTTAATTAGAGATATGTTAAAGCAAGGTATAACTCACTAAAGTATTAGCCCTTTTTCATCACTTTTATAATTAATTGAAAAAAAGGACAATTCATTGAGATTTTATATGGTGATAGGGCTTTGAATATAATTATAGTGAAAGACAAGTTCCTAAATCCTTTGATCAAAGAACTTATGGATGAGATAGGAGGAGTTAAATGATAGGTATACTTCATAATATGTTTTTCTAGGTGTTTTAGTGTGTTTTCAAGTGTTTCTTAGATGATTATTATGTTTATAGGCTTATAATTGTGTTATTGTTAATTTTTCTTATATTCTAACTACTTTTATGGTTTAGAGCATGAATTTAATCATAGTTTTATGTTTCATAAGGTGTTTGATGTGTTTGTGAGTGTTAGAAATAAAAAATTTAAGAATGAAAAAGATAGAGGAAGCTTGAATTATGCACGATCGTGATAGATGTGCATGGAGCTACATGGCTCGCTGTCATGATCGTGACAAGCAAGCATGATCGTGATAAAGAGGCTGAAGTCACGATTGTGATAGAGGTTTTTCCAGGTGCAAGATTTTTAATGTTTTTAAGGTTCAGGGCAATTTTTGGAATCAAACAAAGTGGAAAAAACCCTAAACACAACCCTAGAACTATATAAGAACATGAAAAACATAAACAAGAGGTAGCAGCCCCTACATTATAGAAGATCAAAAGGAGACATCAAGAAGAACTTTAGAGAAATTCCAAATTTCCAAATCAAAACTCCAATTAGATTTTCTTTCTTTCACTTACTAGTCTTAGATGTATATTTTGATTTCTAAAATGTTTAACATGATTATGGGTTTCTAGATCCTTATTAAGGATTGTTCTTGAATTGTTTTGTGAACTTTATTCCTTTTTAAATTCAATACATTGATGAATGTTTTTAATAATTGTCGTGCATATACTTGATAATAAATCGAGAAAGTGAGTCAAGTCGTTAGTGTTAAGGTGTGTAATGAGAGTTGACAAATCAATATTAAGTTAATGATTAATTGAAGAGAGATCTTAATTTTGAAATTAATTATCTATAAGACTGATTCATCTCCAATTGAATAAGTTAGGAGTAGTTTTGTGAATCAAAAGATTACAAATCTATAAATATTGAATTCAATTACGGTTAATTGATTAGATCTTGAGAAAGACTAATAAAAAATTTAGGAAATCTTGGATCAAACATAAATTGAATTAATAAGATTAAGGAAAACAAGATAATGATAGAATAGTTCTTAAGTCTTCAACCTTGATAAATCTCAACTTCATTGGCAGCTCACTTATCAATTCTTATTTGTTTCATTTTATTATTTGTATTAATTTCTATTAGTTATTTTATTTCAAATCAATTTCTTAGTACCTTAGTCAAAATTCTTATTCAAATTGTTTAAGTGTTTAATAGTCCTTGTTGGAACAATACCTTTTAATATTAGGAGATACAATTCATATGTTTGTAATATTGAGAGTTTTATTATATATAAAACTTGCTCAATAAGTTTTTGGTGCCATTTTTGGGGGCTAAATTAGTTTCTTAAACGATTTGAATTCCTTTGATTTAAGGATTTGATGCTTTTCTTATGTGAGTGTAGGTTCCTAAAATTAAAAAAGAAAAAAATTTTACAGCAACCTCAAATTGATCAATATGTAGATTTTTTTCTTCCAACCCAGTTAAGGCATTATAGATTTGATGAGAATTACTATAACATATATAATTTTGGGTAGCAATACCACCCAAATTATTTATGGATAAACAATATGAGAGATTACATAAGAGCATAAGGTCCCCTAAATTTCTAGCAGCATAGGTTTGGATCCTTGAAGTCAAACTTGTTCAAGTCAAAGTTAGGTAAGATAATGGACATGTTTAGCTCTAGGGTTGACAAGTTAATAAACAAAGTGGAAAAGTAGAAAAGTGAGATGAGGATGGAAGCCAAATTTGATCAATTAATAAAGAACCACTCCTCTACTATTCATAACTCAGAGCTTCAAATGGATCAACCTTCTAATACATTGTTAATAAGGAATGTAGGGAGTCTTCTAAGTGACATAAAAGCATAACCGACATCCTTCTTGTGTTATGACATTTTTTGGGGTAACCATCACAATGTTCACTGTTAGGCACCAAAGTATATATGGGAGAATCCATATTGCTTGCAAAATTGTTATCAGAATACACTGTATGTGCTGGACCCCAAACTTTTGGTGGAAATTAGAAATATTGAGTGTTTTTGTATATGAATTGTATTATAGATGTTTTGGTGCCTTAAGGAA
>JANKYE010000009.1:21551555-21563003 GCA_032467995.1 Erythroxylum dillonii | reverse complement strand
AAAAAGAAGAAAAGTTAGGGTTTTTGATTTTCTAAGCATTCAAGGGGGTTTTTGAAGTAAATTCAAGAAGGAAAAAGTTAGAGGAAGGTTCAAGCTTTCATTTGAGCCAAGAAACCCCTTAGTTGGGTGAAGATTCAAGGTAAGTAAATTTTGATGTTTAGATTTTTGAAGAGTTCTTGGTTCCAAGAGCTTAGGAAATGGATGGGTTTAGTGATTCTAAGATCAATTTCTTGCTTTAGGTTCACTAGGTTTTCCAATTTTGAATCCTATTAATTAGGGTTTTTGTGTTCTTGTTGAAGAAGAGCAAGGGAGGCAAGAGGAGCAAGAGGAGAGGGCAATTTGAGCAAGATTTAAGCAATGAAACTAAGGTGGGTTACATTTTTATACTTGTGTTAATAAGTCATAAATGACTTTTTCCAACTACCTTCTTAAATGAGCCTTTATTGTGCTTTAAATGCTTGAGAATTGTCCTATGTTTATTGTTGTGTGAGAACTTTGGAAGTAAATTTAAATTGCCTTGAAATTGTTATAATGGTTGCTTCTGATTTAATTGAACAAACATAACTTTTATGCTTGATTTGGGAATGTGATGGTTGAATTATGAAGCATGACATGTTCATGAAAAGCAAGCTTTCAAAATGTGCCATTTGGGATAAAGGCACGAATTACATGTTATGTGGATTCGGTATAGTCCATCCAAGAAAATTGTCACGTGCACATTGACCAAGTCAAGGCTTCTCCCGCCTGCCCGCTAGTAGCATGGAGCTCCTTTTAGGACTCCCTTAAGTTTATGACTACACAAGGCCATTTTATGGAATTGTGTAGTTCGTCATGTTTATGGACTTGCCAAGCCATTTGTGTGGTATCTATGTGTTTACATGTGTTGAAAAGTTTGAAGTTGCTTGATTTATGCAAAATTGTGATTTGGTTGACAAAGTTGAAAAATCCATGTTTTATAGGTTTTTATGAAAATTTGCTATAATTGTGAAAGACTCAATGGTTTTTACTTATTGTCGAATATAAACATGTTACCCACGAGCGTAAGCTCACCCCCTCCTATCCCGTCCCATCTCCAGGTGAAAAGCACGAACTCAAGGATTGAGCTTAAAGGCATTGCTTCGGAATTGTTTTATTTTTGTATTTCAAGTTAACTTTTGTAAATCAATGCTTTAGATGCATTTTGGGAAAAGGTTACTTTTGATAAGTTTATATTTTGGGATTATGATGTAAGTGGCTTGAAATGCCCACTAAAGCATTGTAAAACACTTATTTTGATGCAAATGAAATGCATATGCAATATGGTTGATTTTGGCTTTCCAAATCTTTGCTATTTACATATTGTCATATGAGTATAAATGTGTTCTGGATTCTAAGGTAATTCTAGAAAATTCTGGGTAGAATTGGTGAGTTTTGTCTTCTTGAGAGTTGTAGAAGATTTCCCTAGCTTTCCAACGATACGAAGTTTGTGTTTTTTGGATAATTCTGGAAAATTCTGGGTAGAATTGGTGAGTTTTGTCTTCTTGAGAGTTGTAGAAAATTTCCCTAGCTTTCCAACGATACAAAGTTTGTGGTTTTTGGATGTCAGAATGGAGAGATATGAGTTTTGCAAGTTAGGATGTTGTTTATACTTTGTATTTGTGATAGCTTGGATGAATGTTTGAAATTTGTGGTTTTGATGAATTTGATAATTGAGATTTGAGAAATTTGGTGAGTTGAGCTTGATGTTGAGTTGTTATGAAGTGTTTGTGGAGTTGTTATGAAGTGTTTTGACATTGGAATAAGTGAATTTGGGGAGATTAGAAGTGTTTATGATGTTAGGAAAGTGTTTGGAAACTTTTGGAGGGGCATTGGGGGCTTTGGGGAGCCCATAAACGGACATGGATGTCCATTTAACAGACCTTCTCAGGTGGTTTTCCACCCTTTGCCCAATCTATGTCCATTAAACGGACATGGGTGTCCGCTTAACGGACATTCTCCGGTGAATTTGGCCTCCTTAGCTCAATGTATGTCCGTTTAACGGACATATACGGTAAACTTTGTGATTTTTGACCATCTTATAGGCAGAATCAGACTTTATCGTCTTCATGAAAGTTATAGCTCTAGATGTCTACTTTCTAATGGTTAATAAACGAAGTCAATCCGACATCTAGAATGAAAGTTATAGAGATCGCGCCAACAGAGGTTCAAATCGATTTAGGATTTAAGCATGGCGTATTCTTTTGGGCATAACTCCCTCATCCGACCTCCAATTGAGGTGATTCTTGGACCAATAGATTTCTAAGACATGTATCTTTATCCCCATAAAAATTTGTACCATTTGGAGTTGTATTGAGAGAGTTTTCATTAGAACAAGTGAAGAGTCGGGTTGAAGGGCATAATTGAAGTATGTACACACTTAGGCTTTTTACGCATATCTTGAGTTATAGAACTTCGATTGAGGCGATTCTTTCTTCAAAGTAAATTAGAGACTTAAGGTTACAATTTCTATGAAGAGTTCAACTTATGATTTTGATGTTTGATTAGTGTGCGCTCAACACCATTGTGGAATGACAGTAGAGGACCTTCAGGGTTTTAAGCACAATGGTTTAATGTTTCCGAAAGTTGGGCTCCGGAAACGGGGTCCAACAATTAACTTCTTTTCTAAGTTGGACTTAAAAGCAAGTTATCACCAAATTAGTATGTTTAAAGTTAATATTTAAAAATTTTCTTTCAAAACTCATGAGTGGCATTATGAATTTTTGGCTATACATTTTGGCTCAACCAATGATCTTACAATTTTCCAAAGTCGTATGAACTCTAACTTCAAACTATATTTAAGTAAGTTCATGTTAATATTTTTCAATGATATTATCATTCATAGTTCTTCTTTAGATCAACATTTAGATCATCTTCAGTAAATGTCACAATTTTTAGCGATTAGCATTTGATTGTTAAAGAAATCAAAATACTCATTTGGAGCAAGGAATGTATAATACTTTAGACATTTTATTTCAATATAATGAGTGCAAAGAAATTTAAGAAAACTCTCAATAGTTTAACAATGGACAAATTCATCAACAATGATAGAATTGCTAAAGAAAAATGCATTCAAATGGCATTAGTAAGTTGATTATGCTTTTAATACACTTAAAGCTCCTTTAGTCTCTTTTCCTATATTGGTTTTGTCCAACGTTGATAAAGTGATTGTTATAAAGGCAGATGCATGTGTTAGTGGATTGGGAGTAGTTCTTATACAAGAGGATCATCCTTTGGGAGTATTGACATTTATTTACTCATGAGAAGCAAAGCTTTGGTAGTAGCTATTCAACATTGGTCCCCTTATTTGAAAGGTAGGAAGTTTTTGGTTTAAACTAGCTATAAGAGCCTCAAATACTTACTTGAGTGGAAGATTACTAGTCATTTTTAATAAACCTAATTTTGAGGTTCTAGTCATGTATCTTATATATACTATATATCAAATATACGTAGTAGAAAATAAAACGGAAAGTCAAAAGCTAGATCTACTCATGCATATAGATATAGAAAAAAACATGAAATATAAGATATTTACATATCTTTCCGACGATCTCCTTTGTTCTTTAATCTTCTCCGCATTGGGTTGTCATAAACTACAATGATCAATATAGGCCATCTCTAATGAAAGTCCACATGAAGATAGAAGGATGAAACCTCAATAGGAGATGGCCAAAATTCTTTCTTTATGCTAGCAAAGACAAAAACTCTTGTGAGAGTTAGAGAGAAAAAGAGTGAGTGTGTTAGAAGGAACCTTCTTTCACTTGTGTCTTACACAAGATGCACGAAAATCATCTATATTTTCTGCACCATTTGGCCTTCCATAACCCCCATCCCCATCACCAATGGAGAGTCATAGGAAGTTAATGATCATGAATAACATGCATTAATAGAAGTTATAGGAAGTTAATGACCATGAATAACATGCATTAATGGAAGTTATGAGAAGTTAATGACCATGAATGGCATGCATTAATGGAAGGTTTAGGAAGTTAATAACCAAATTTGCAACCAATAACACTTGTTTCTAATCCATTCCATGTAACATTTTCTACCACGAGTACATCACGATACAATCCCGAAACACTCTCTCATATCTCGAATAACCATTCAAGATCATTTTACTCATCCTTTAGATCCCTATGTGTGTGACCCACTAGGTTCCCTGTTATGTTGGCTACTTGAATTAACACTTAATTTAAGTAAGTCAAGAGCGGTATCTAGCAACACGTCATCACTCCCTGACCGAAAAGTCAGTGATTTGACTACGAACCCTTCCACATGCAATGTTGCTATGCAATTTGTCCTTTCACCATCTATACCCCACTTGGTTCAAAGTATGATCAAAGTGTTAATTCCCACTACAGTGACTACGTCACATCTAGTCCAAGTGATATTACATCTTTTTCTGAGGATCTCGTTACTTTATGTATCATTAAAGACTCTCTTCATGACACATATCGGCTCTGACCAGATAATTCCTAGTAATGACCCCGATAAGAGGCTATGGGTATCATCTCCTTCTATCAGGAGTGGTGAATCCTTTATTGGCTAATCAATTACCTCTGAATACCTTAAGCTGTACCTAATCACCACCCTGTGAGTAACCCTTGAAAGGGACCAATGAATGGAGTCAATCCTTGGGCTAGATAATATGAGAAAGGTAATTACTAGTAATTATTGTCTTCGTGAGATCAACTTGTACTTACCGGTACTAGCTACAGCTACATCATACACTTATAGTTAATTCAAAATTGACACACTAAAAGAAATAAATTAGTAACATAAAGGGAACAATAAACTTTCTTCTTTATTTTTTTGGTCCATTTACATTTTCACAATGTATCTATCTAGTAGCTTACAAACTTGAATTACTATAAGGGTTTAAGATTTATAACATTTTCTATGTTTCTTAACTTAATAAACATATTGTAGATGTTTCAAAGATTCAGACTTCTCTTTATTCTTTTGTTTAGTTTATCACTCGATAACTTATTACTATAATTAATTGATGAATGGTTCATTATTGTAATAAACATTATAAATAAAAACAATATAATAAAAACGCCGCTAATACAGAGAGATCTAATTGTTCTAATGCTTATGTGTAAATCTTGGTTTCATGGCCACTAGGTGATGTTATTGATGTTTCATGAGATTTTTTTGTATGATTTACAATAACTATATGTGATATCAACCTTATGGGCAAGGATACTGGGACGAGGAGAATTGATACAAACTGATAGTAAGTTGAAGAAGGTAGGATGATACGATGCCAAATTATAAGTAGGGAAGAAAAGAATGAAGGAGTAGGATAATGTTAGCTTATATAACTGGCTAATGAATAAAATGATGATATATAAGGGAGAATATAAGAGATGGGATATGACATATGTAAGGGAGTGTTGTAAGGAGAATAATGACTATAATAGTCGTTGACACCGAAATGTAGTTAATTTTTTTCAACTGATAATAGTTTCAGCTTTCTCCCTCCAGTTCTTACTTCTTTCTTCTTTCTTACTCTACATTATCACAATTAATGAGAAATTTCCTAAATACAGAACCCTAATTGAGTTCTGTCACTATTATTTTGGATATCAGTGGCAAAAAATTTATAGGTATTAAAGATTTATTCCTAAAAATGATAGAGATGGAGATATAGATAACTAACCAACCTAGAAACACATCATCCAAAGAGATAGAGATTTCAAATAGATTGAGATTGAAGATGAAAGCAGATGTTAGAAATTCAAATTAGGATTTTGATATAATAAAGAGGAGGAAAGACGTCAATATGTGTAAGAAATTAAAGATTTTAAGGTTAATTATAATTTAATTTAATTTAAATAAAAATTACTTAGAGTTAAAGAGTCAAATCTATAGTGTCAAGTGAAACACACGAGATATTATGAGTTTACATAGAAAATAAAAAAATATTAGGTTAGTAATAACATATCACTTAATTGACAAATTTTAAATCCATTAAAATTTTCATCAAGAGAAAGGGCAAAAGGGCCATTTTTTACCCTAACGTTTACATCCTTTGACAAATTTAACTCTAAGGTTTCAGAGAGTATAAGTAAGATCCTAACATTTAGAAAATGTTTAAATATAACCCCAAAATAATGGGGAAACTAACAAGTATGTGATGTCGTTAGTTTTCTACAAATCATTTTTATTTTATTTTAATAATCAGACGTGGCAGTGTGAGACCCACTTTCTTAAAATAAAAATAAAAATATTAGTTATTTTGTTACCTATAGGATCCACTGTAACTAATTAACTATGACAAATTAACGTAACTTTAACAACTAACCTATTAACTTAACTAATAAGTAATTAATTAACCTAACAAAACGAATTCCCTCATCCTCACTTCTTTGTCATTTGGCACCCCTAACTTCTCAATCACTGTCTGGAATCCCCAACTTCTCAATCACTAACTGGAATCCCTAAATTCTCAATCACCGTTTGGAATCCCTCATTTGTCAATTTGTCTTTGTGTATGAAATCCCCCAGTCGCCCTCATTCGCTCATAACTGTCACATCCCTCATTCACTTCCCTACATCACTGCTGCCCATCACTATTGTGACAATCAGTGGTAATGCAAATTGTTTTGCTTCTTTTTTATTAGATATCTATATTTATGATTAATTGCGTCTCTTTTAAGGATGATTAACTTGTTCCAAGTGTTGCGATATGATGTCATCTTTTCTTAGTTCTCTTTAAGTGCCATGGAAGATGGTATAGTCATAATAAATCTTCTGAATTTTTTCTACTTCTGGTTGAATTGAAATTGTTTTAATATAAATGAATTCAAATGTTGTAGCCAAAGCATGTTCCTAGTTCGAGTTTGGTTGGTCAAAGGTCATTAATAGCATTAGCATATGTAGAAAATTTGCAGAATCTTGGATCAAACTCGGTTTATATAAATCTTTCTCATATATAAACGCATTATTATGTACCAAATACAATTAACTAATGTGAATTAGTCTTGGTTTTGTGGATTCTTATGTACTATTATTTCAAAAGGAAAGAGTATCAGAATTATTGCATATTATGAATGGCAAGTATTAAAACTCGTAGCTATTTTGGATGCAAATACTATACTTCCTAAATTTATAATACTGAAGCTGATATACATAAGAAGAAATGGTTGATAGTAGGCATGATTTAGTTCCATGAAACATGGACAGCTTATGTTATTCAATCCTCTATCCTTCCTCATAGTTTTCTAAAATTGGTTTCCTTCGATTGTCTTTGTTTACTCTCTATATAATTTATTCCTAGGTTGAATATTGGCATAAGAATTAATAGTTATATCCTTCTTTTCTCATCAAATTTCTAAAAGATCCTAATACATGACATAGTTTTTTTTTGTATACATTCTTTTTTGCTTTTGGAAGATGTATTAATCATCATGCATCTCTTTAAATAGTGGGTGTCATATTGAAGTGACTTGCGTGATGCTATATTGAAAAATTAGGGCAGGTAGGATTTATATTCATCACCTAGCAAATATTATCATATATTTAGCATTGATGTTGTCTTTATAGGTAAATTTACATTGTGATTTTCTTTAGTACGCAAATGGAATCATCATCAAAGATTAATATAACAGTGATGTCAAAGTTAGGTAATTAGGTTTGCTATTGTGGGCTAAAGGCCCTATTAAGGACTTCATGGAGTGATAATAATCCTAGCTAGAGATTTTATGGATGCCTTAATTATCTGGTAAGAATTTATTGTTATTTGATTAAAAACTTAAGCTTAAGGTTTGTTTAATGAAATTGAATGCTTCAAGTTGGGAAATGAAACTTTTTCAAATGGTATGATGAAGAATTTACTGAGAGAGTTGCTTAAGTGATTCAAAAATTAAGGAATGAATTATTAATGTTAAAGAACAAGATTGAAACAAGCACAACTAAGGCATTTGAAGAACAAATAAAGCTTTTAAAGGAGGACATAATTTATTAAGAAAAGAGAAAAGAGAAAAGAGAAATTAAGTTTATGTTAATGAACATTGTAATAGGATTTGTTATAGTTCTAATACTTTTTATTTGTAGTTATTTTATGGGGATATTGCTTTGAATTTCAACAATATAATGGTTAATATTAATTTTAAATATATTATGAAAAAATTGGTTTTGAAATTCATATGTGAATTATTTAATGAAGCAAAAAAGAATATTGATATATAAACTTATAGACAATGAATAATTCACTCCTAGCGTATCTTGTCAAATGTTGAGCTATCTTCACTAGCATGATCTTTCAATCTCCATGTCTTCTTTGGCTTCTCCCTAAGACTGTGACAGATAAAACAAATAGACATAGACATATTCAACTAAGACAAATTTTCTTGCTTTCTGAGCTGCCCATCTCCCAAGAACAAGATCTAGATGCACAAAAAAACATGTTAAAAGAGAGATAGGGAGAGAGAGAGAGGTTGAAGTGAATGTGTAGCAACTCATATTGATCTTGCTAAAAAAATACAATATTTGCATTATGTTTATACAAACAAACATTTGTCACTATTATCAATAACATATTCATCTAAAAACTAATGGAACAAATATCAAAATGTCAAAAAGTTAGATTACATTGTGTTAATATACTATAAACATTTTTCACCATTATCTGTAGCACACATATGTAAAAGTCACTAGGACAAATATCAAAATATTAAAAATTTTAAGGCATCGCTAATTGATGTTTGCTTTCTTTGTACTTGACTGTGAAAGTTCAGGTTGTGATGATTGTGTCAATGAAGTGTTGTGAAGTAAGACTAAAACACCCTTTAAGCCATAAACCCCTTGGTTCAAATGATAATTGTAATGTGTGTGTGTGTTAACCTCTGAACTTTTTTTATTGTCATACATAGATGTACCAACCTAGAAAAAGGAAGATAAAATATTAAAAACACAGTAATTATTTCAACTAAGACAAATTGATTAAAAAAACATATTCCTTACAATATTGTTTTGTTGACTAGGTATAGCATTATCATCAACCAAATTCACATCGCTTAACTATAGTTGTAATGAAAACAACTTTGTCAATTATTAAAGCCAATAATAATTAATATAAAACTGAAAAGTGGTATACTTGTGAAATTGCCTCTGTTATAACCTGATTAACATAATGATAAACATTAGTTACTATATGTTTATAAAAATGTATTCATATGATTAAAGTAAGATGTACACACCTGTGAAGAAGCCTCAGCATGTTAAATTGAGGTGTTTTTGTTATCTTTTTTGGAGTTGTGACTAGAATGACCATATTTTTTACATTTCTATACTTTTTGTTTTTGACATAATTTGTTTGGGTTTTTCATTTTCTATGGCTCATTTTGTTGTTTCCTTCTTACAAGTTTGTGTCTATCAAGAACAACTCTTTTTGGTGGAGGATGTATCTCTCTGCATCAGCTGAAGGCTAGAAAAATTTACCTTTAATTAGATGTAACACGTGTTCATACAAACTTATGAACTGACCCTTCCTATAACACTAATCTACGAATGGCTAAACCCTTTTTTCTTAAGTGATGGATTGCACTAATCGTATGTTTGCATAGGTATCAATATAGGTCCCATGTTTGATAACTACATGTTTATTGTCTACCAATCCTCAGAGTATGCTTCCCATCACCCTTTGAAACTTCATAAGCACCATCTCCATTCCATACAGTTCTCCACTACATTGCTTCTTGTTTTTTTCTTTTTTAACTTCTTCATTATATTTGGTGTAATATCTGACTTCCATCCAACTACAAAATATCTCATATTTGGATGCCTCTTCATCACAATTATTTTAATTGTCTTATGCATGCTAATCACTAACCTATGCCTCGCTGGTAGGATCCACCCATTAAAGGTTTCATTCATATTGTTGTCAACTATTGGACATTTAGTTATAAAAAATTAATAACATCTTGCCCACCACTCTTTAAGATATTCAAGTAATGTTAAACCACATCCAGGGCTTAATTTGTCAAGCCTCTTTAGTTGCTTGTTGAAATCTTTAACATAGGTTAACCAAGCACAATTCCAAAACTACGTTTTTTAGTCCTTTCCCTTCCAGTTGCCAAATCAGATGCTAACAAATTTATGAACCAAGTCTATGAATATGTGTTTCCTACCTCTATAACTGCTCAGGTTAATGTATACATTCCTCCATCACCATCCCTACCAACTACACTTAACAAATGGCCTTGGAATTCTATCTTTCGGAAGCATCCATCCATCCCAAAAATTGGTATTAAATGCTTCGACCCTCTTTTCATGGCATTAAAACAGATGTACAATCTTTTGAACTGCAACAAAATATAAAGAAGTATTAATATATTGTATAACATAACATAATGAAGTATTAATATATTGTATAATATATTATACCTATAACAATGAACTCTCGATTTCTCGATAATTATAACTCAATTGTTGATCCAGGATTGCTTATCTTCAACTTATATATATATAAACTTGAAACTTTGCATGTTCAATAATATAATACGTTGCTCTCTCTTTCCTCAATATCTTATTTGCTCTTCTAGACATAATTGAATTAACAAAATTATTTAGCTTTTCTCTACATTCTTCAACCAATTTTTGGTTGTGATACTAGGCTTCTCCAAAATTCTATCCTTGAGGTGTCTCATCAAGAATTTGCAAAAACTAAGTTTCTTTGGCTCACCAAGAATATCCAAGGGGATGTGCCTTGGTGTATGTTATTTACTGATGACATTGTTTTAGTAGATGAGACAAAAGAGGGGGTTAATGCCAAACTTGAATTTTGGAGGGATACATTAGAGTCGAAAGGATTTAGATTGAGTAGACTAAGAGTGAGTACATGGAGTGTAATTTTTTAGGACATAGATTGGTTATCGATGTGGAGGTAAAGGTTAGTTCAGAAGTTATACTACAAAGAAGTGTTTTAAATATATGGGCTCTGTCATCCACAACAACGGAGAGATTGATGAAGATATAGTTCACCAGATTAGATCTGGGTGGCTTAAATGGTGAAGTACATCAGGAGTTCTGTGTGACAAGGAAAAACTACTTAAGATTAAGAGGAGACACTCAGATGCTCCAGTAAGAAGATGTGAGAAGATTGTATTCGGAGACTGTAAGAGAAAAATAGGAAGGCCTAAGAAGAATTGGGAGAAATGATTAAGAATGATATGACAATGTTGGAAATTACCAAAGACATGACCTGCAATAAGAAACTTTGACGTACTAAGATCCAGATAAAGGATCCTGCGTAAAGAGATTCTTGTAATTCTTCTTGTAGTTAACATAAAGTTGTAAATATGTAGTACTTACCTTTTAGGGATTTAGCTTAGATTTGTTGTTGTTGTTGTTATTGTTGTTGTTGTTGTTGTTCTTATTATTATTATTATTATTATTATTATTATTATTATTATTATTATTATT
>JANKYE010000009.1:21494982-21506065 GCA_032467995.1 Erythroxylum dillonii | reverse complement strand
ATTTGGTTCCATAGTCTAAGAGTTATACTCCAAACATTTCAGACTATTCTTATACTAAAACATTTTCCTGTGCTTGAATTCCATCCAAAAATTGGTGCTCTTGGAGACTTAATTGAAACTTAATTTCTTCAGACAATTTGTGGCCTCATTTCTTCAGTTTAATCCAAATTAGAAATCATCTAATTTGGATAACTATAGAAAACGTTATGGCTAAATCACTGAAGCATACTCAATGAACATATTCATTTTCCAGCTTTTAAATTCTAATATTTCACATACAATAGTTCTAACTTCCAAGAAAAGTTTTGGGCTCCAACAAAAATACTGGATAAGGAGTTGTCTGGATATGTTATGATCGGGACAGCTAGCAGAAATCTTCTTAAAATACTCCCAGTACTCGTAAAGAGATTCTCCATTATGTTGCTTTATTCCACAGATTTCCTTTCGAATACTCATTTTCTTTTATACTAGAAAATATTTTCCAAGAATAACTGCTTCATCTCTAACCACGTGTTTACACTCCTAACAGGTAAATCAAACAACTAGTCCTTTGCTGCATCTTTAAGTAAAAGTGGAAAATCCCTCAATATGATTTACTCGTTTGTCACCCCTAGAGGCTTCATGCTTAGACAAACCACATCGAAATCCTTGAGATGCTTATTTACACCTTCACCTGAAAGGGCATGAAAATTAGGCAGCAAATGTATTAATTGAGACTTAAGTTCAAACATAACATACTCAACAAAATTAGGAAATGTAATGCATAAGGGCATTTTGATTAAGTCTGGTGTAGCCAACTTCAATAGCGTTCTTGGATGTTTCATTGTTTCTTCAGACTCAAATTGTAACATCCCATTGTCCCCACGTTAAGGGTTAAATGCACATTACACATTTTGGTATAAAAAAATGATATACAATTATAGTCTTTTGTGTGAGATTTTCTGAGTTTTGACTTTTCAAGACAATATTTAATTTGTCATGAAAAGTCAAAACTCAGAAAATCATCACAAAAGACCATTGGGTGACAAATGGTTTGGAGATTTAGACATAAATGTACTAGATGTTAACAAACATTAGTTAGCTTAAGAAAATGACTTATTAATTTGGTTATACAAGTGGTAAGTTTCATGACACAAGTCACGACACTCACCAAGCATTTTTTTTACCTTGCTTTTAAAGCCATCACATGATATTTACATTTTGAAATACCATCTTTATTTTTGTCTTTCACTTTTTCCATATGCTCTCTTCTTCATCCTTTTCATTTTGTTCACTCATAACCATCTCACTCTCACCCTCATCATGTTGAGTTCTTTCTATCTTTCACTTTTTTTCTTCAATATCCTTATTATCTCTTCATCTTGTAACTAAATATCTAACCTATTCCTCCTTGAAAGATTGATGATCGTGTAAAGCTTGGAAAGCTAGGATTTATGTGAATTTGAAGAAGCTTGGAGTTTTATCAAATAAGTTATACATTAATCTTCATGGGTTGTTTAAATATAAACATATGTGATGATAGTTTAAAGGTAAAATGATCATGATAGTGGAGTTAAATATATGTTATAACATGGATGAGGAAATAAGTAGGTATATGTCATATTTTGTGTATAGGATGAGTGCAGAAAAATGATGAATGAACGTGTACGTTGTGTTTTATTTTTGAGAGTATGAAAACCATGGATTATAAGTTGTTATGTAAATGAAATAGATTGAGATTTAAGGTATAGTGAAGGTGAAATTTATGCTTAAGAAAGGTGTTTGAGAAACGTTCTTGAAATGAGAAGAAATAATATTTATGTATGATAGTAAATGATGAAGATTATGTTCTATTTTTGTATGATTGATAAACAATGGTTCATGGATGGTTTCATGGATGTTATTGATTTAAAAATTGAGGTGATAATGAAGATGAAATGATGTAAAGTTGATGAACTATGCATAACATGGTTTGAATGTAAGAAATAGGAGTTGAAAATTCAGAAAAAGCGAAAGAAGAATTGCTGGAATATGTTAGCTGTAGTGTTTTCATGGAACACGCATCTGTATTTTAGCTCTATCTTGATTTATAAATATCCAAATGGGATTATTTTATTTTATATTAAAATAGAGGCAAATGGCTACAATTTTTATGAAGGAATAGAATTTGAATTCTATCTCTAAGGGTTTTGAATAGTGTGTTGTCGTAGTGTGAGAATAGTCTGTAGTATTTTGGGTATACCTTACAGAATACTAAACACAAATGCATGAAATTGATGTTGTTAGAAACTTAATACATATATGAACATTTTTTAAGAAGAATCTATCGCCTAAATACCTCATTTTCTTTGTCAAAATGGCCATGCAAAATTGAGCCAAAAATTTGTTTTGAGGAAAGCTGGATTTGGAAGAACAAAGCTAGAATTTTTCGAATGGAAGCATTCTATGATCATGGGAACAAGTTAAACATCAAATATGATTCTTTTATGTATGGTTTGGGACAACAAATGGTTAGGTACTTTCATATGATGCATTTAAGCTTGAATTGAACCTAGAATGATGCTTGAATAAAGGAGTAAATATGTGATATGTTTAGGATGATGAATGAGGATATAAATTCAAGAATGGATTGTTATTTACCAAGTGTTCAGATCTGAAATTTTAGAGATGTAACAAAAATAAAAGTGATCCTATTAAGGATAATGTGATTCAAAGCAGGTGAATGATGTGTAATAAGTAAAGGTGAATGATAAATTGGATATTTTGTGATCTTGTAATGCTTAAATGATCTTAGAAAATGATTGAAAGATGAACTTAGAATAATCTTGTACAAATAAAGTATAAATATAAGTTTAATTTAAACATATATGAGTTATGAAGTATTAATGACCATAAGATGTGAATTAAGTAAATATATCTGGGATTGTCATTGAGCATGCATTATATATATCACATATCACATATCACATATACATATGTATATGTATTACATGATATAGAAGAGCAATTAGAGCGACAACATCCAGACATTGCCAGGACGTCGACGCAATAGCTATCTGGAGCATACTGTAAGTAACATAGATGGTCTTATGTTGATTTATTATCTAGTTTAAATTCTGAATTGAATTATTATATGATGTGAATGTGTTAATTCTGGAAATTGAATGTTCGAGGCGTTCGATCATGAATAATATATTATAAGTGCTCGTTATATGTGAATTTGACAGAATATGTGATACTTAACTTAATTGTTGATTACCGAACCAAGGTCTAATGGTGAATGTGAATGTAAATTTGAATGCGAAAAAAATTGAGCGCAAGTGAATGATTGAATACATATGATGCATATAACTACATAAATACATGATACCATAAAAGGCTGTTATGACCAAAGTTGCTAGTGAAAAAGAGCTTAAAGCTCAAAATGTGGCAAGAGCCTTTGGCTCACTATGTATAATGAGCCCTATATCTCCAATGGATAAGAGATAGTTATTAATGAGCTCGGTATCCACAGTAGATACAGGATAGTGAAAAAGGCACTCGGTCACAACAAATTAATAAATGAAAGTGAGTCTCATAAAGATTGCACATACAATTCAATTTGCATTATATGAATGATTGAATTGAATTGTATGAACCGTTATAAATGTAAAAGGTGAATAAGTGAACCAAGTGTTTTATGGTGCTTTTTGATAATTGGTGAAAGATGTGCATTATATGATGACATAAATTGTTTGTGAACTTAAAACATGAACTGTATGTGTTATGTGTTATGAGTAAGCCATCGATGATAGGTATCTCACTGAGTTTGCAAAACTCATCAAAATTAGAAGAGATCTAATAGTGCTTTTGGATAAAGGAAATGGCTCAAAGGTCGATCAGCTGAGACTGAAGGATTTAGATAGAATTTTGCATAGTTCCTAATTCATATAACATGTAGCATATTTTGCAATAAAGCCGTAGAATCTAATAATTCTTTGATATTGTATATAAGCATGAAGTACGTAATGCTACAATGTATATCTAGTATTATGAAATGAAAATGACGAATTACGTTTTTAAATATTGTGATATTTATGTTTTAATGATGATGCCATGAGTAGTGAATGTGACTGTTGTAGGGCACTGCTTCCACCGGGCTTATACTCGAATGTCTGAAAGAGATATGAGCATAAATATCTGATGGGAGTAGGGTGCTACATAAATACTTGTTCTAATCTCAAAGTTGATCTTGCTTTCCTTTATAACCTCTGCAATGTCCTTTTAATCTCCAGATTAAGTTGCTCAGGTTCTCCATAAGGAGATCTGGTCACTACCATACACAAACACTAACAAACATTTAAAATTTAACCAATAAAGAAAAGAAACAATTATAAAGAAATACATACACAAAACACCAATTAAAATCAAAAACAAAAACTAAATCACCATACTCCCCGATGATAGCTCCAAAATTTGACAGTGCATGTCAAATACATTGCAAAATTAACCTAACTCTGCAAACTAAATACTTGCAGATGTGGTGAGTCGAGATCGTATCAATATGGAATGTTTAATTAATTCTCATAATGAAAATAATTGATGCAAAGGAAATAAAAATATAGGTTTTGGGTTTAATGTAATTGAGAAAATAAGTAAACTTAAACTAACAAGAGAAAATTATAGAAAATAGTTGAAAACGATAAAAGAGATGAATATGTGTGAAACCAGGTTCTCGAATCAATCTCAACCTACACACGATTAAACATCTTTCATTGTTATACTGCTTTCACATATCTCTTAGACTCTGTTAATCCTAGTTTTTCCTTAGGTTATGTTTAATTAAGTTACGATCATTAATTAAACCTAACCACCAAATAACCTAGAATACACACTCTACATTTAATTGGGTAGCCATGTTACGATATGGAAAATAAACCAATCTAAGCAACAACCTCATAAGCTCAGGTCATTCAACCTAAGTTAAGTTATCCCTATTAATTCGAAACTATTAGTTGCCACAAATGAATCTCAACATAACAATTACAAATTATTAAGTATTTTAGCAATGAATCCAAATGCAACGATTATGGATTTTGTTAATGATTCTACCAAGGGTTCACAATATAAATAATCTAATGATAACAACAGTACGATTATCCATACATGAATACCCAAATCGATTAAATAAAGGATAACCTAAACAATTTCAATAGAGAGATCCAATATTAAACAAAGATAAGATAAGATTAACCATGCATCCTAGGATTCGATTTCAGCCTTAAACAGGTACCAGTAAGTTAGCCATCCATCTTCTCCATCAAGCTCCAAGAATTAGCCTTTATCACCTCCATCTTTGTTGAAAATTGAAGAGAAATGGTGAAGAATGGAAGTTTTTTCTTTTTTGTCTGCTCTCCCCTTATCTATGGTCATAATTTATTCCTTTTATAGTAAAATCTAAGGAAAGGTGGCACCTCTCACGGTCGTGCATGGACCATCACAAGTGTGAGGGGCGTCTCACACCCGTGAGACGCCCCTGTATGGCTGTGAGAGTGGTCTCACGCCCATGTTGGTTGCACTACCATTAGAGTTAGAATTGATTGAGTTCATTTCCTTACTAAAGAAAGGAGGAGAACAGATAGGGATCAGATAGTTAACTATTATACTAGGGATAAAAGAGGGACTGTTTTATATAGTAGGCCAACTTGTAAGTTCTTTAGCAGTATCCATTCTTATTAACTTAGAGAAGTCTCCTCTTTTAAAGCTTCTTCTTATGGTTTTCCATTAATTCCTTTGATGAAATAAAGAGGATCTCCATTTTCCTAAGATCAATATTGAGTCTTTAATAGTAGTCTCATTCATTTTATGCCACATCAAGGTAACTATATTAGGAAGTCTTACTTTAATTTCACTATAATATATATTTTGGTATAACTAGTCCTCTTCCTTGAAGCTTTTACTTCATCCATACATATTATCCTACCTATAAAGGTGCTTAAGATTATTAAACCCTTTGTAGACAATTAATCTTGTGGTATATTATAGATTTTAATCCAAATCGAAAGGTTATATTTAACATTTTCCAAGTTAAGACTTGGTTTCCAAAGTTAAAAGAAGATTAGTATGTTGTTGCAATGTCAAGGGCCAACTTCAATGGATATTTGAGCTAAGGTTTTGGAATGAAATGTGAAAAGGAAACATGTTGCCTTTATTTATAAGGAGTTCCACTAAACCTAAAGTTTCCAATTGTAAGTAGCCTAGGAATTAAAAAGAGGGAAGGTAGTTATTTTCACTAGTAAGAATCTTATTAAGGATGAAGACCAAGAGTTTTTATATACTTTTAAAATGTTCAAACTAATTGTAAATATAGTGAAACAATTTGAGAATGAAAGAGGGTAATGGTGCAGGTCAGTTAGAGAAGGATCTCTAGCTATCTGTTTCTAATTGAGTTTATAATTAATCCCATCATGAGGATGATTTAGTTAAAGAGAAGATCTAGAAGTCAGATGTAGTAAAAGGTAAGAAGTTTCCAAAAGTAGCAAGCCTATTAAGGCTTGATCTAGAGAAATAAAAGTAGAGGGAGAAGGCTAGGAAGTGGAGAGAGGGACGAGGAAGGGTGGTAGTGGATTTAGGTGTTATAGAAGAATTAGAAGGAGGGAGGGAACCAAAGGAGTTGCTGGAAAGAAGAGAAAAGGGAGATAGGTTTAGAATGTTAATCTAGTCAAGATTTAATATGGAGAAGGAAGAATAGTGCTAAAAAGGAGAAAATAACTAAATTAGAAATAAGGAAATTTGATAAATATTTTAAAAATGGTAACATTACCTAGTGTAAAGAAAAAGGATAAAGATATATATGAAACAAAATAAAGGAAGTAGGATGACAAAGAGGGAGAGAGATCCCATAGAAGAAGAGATATAAGGAGCACCCAAAAGAAGATTAGACAAGCGAAGGAGAAAGAAAGACAAGAGGGAAGAGTGTGACAAAAGTGGTAAAATTGAACCATAAGGAAAATGTAAACAAAAACAAGGAAGAAGTAAGTTGAAAGTGGAATAAGATTGCGAGAACAAGGAACCTTATTTTAGGATAAAGGAGAAGAAGAAAAAAGCTAAAAGTAATGGAAGACTACTTAAAGAGCACTCATAAGGTAAGAGAGAAGATGATTTGAAAATATCAATTTTCAAAAATTCTTATGAAAATATCTTTTTTCAGATGATGGACTATTTCTTTAACTTAAGAGACATTAGGAGGAATACCTTTTGGCTTATAAAGGAAAAACAAAACTAGATGTTTAGATTTCATTAATCTATTATTAGCTCCATGTGAAAGAATAAATATTCTACTGTGATGAAAAACATATAGAAATATAATTCCTTATTTTAAAAAATCCTTAACATTGGTTACAAAAAATTAGTCATAAAAGCATATATTGTTATGAGCATATATAATGTTAAAAAAACCCAACTTGCAAAAGTTTGAACTTTATTATGCTTACATTAAAAAGAAAACTAGAGACAGAATTTCAAAAGAAAAATTATTTTTCCTTCTTTTAATGGAAAGAGCCCTAAATTTAAACATGACCTTACAACCTATTTATTGGCCTAAGAGACTAGAAGTGAAAAAATCAATATTATGAAAGTAAAAGAATGAGAAAAAAACTAAATTTTCTTATTAGGAGTCAATATGACAATTTTATTGAGGAGTTATGAATCTAATCTTCAATTCCTTGAATTTAAAAATCAAAGATATTTTAGTTGATTATAATTAAAGAGACTAATGGATTGATTTCTTTTCTTTTGATAATTGAATGAATTTCATTAAAAGAAATATGTTGAAAGGTTAGTCTAAGAATTTGAAATACTAATAAAAAAAGAAAGGGGAGAGAATTACCTAATTACAACTTATATTGGCAACGCTAGGTCTTAGAGGAATTAACTTTCTTTGCTATTCTAAAAGGTTTTAAATAAAAGTGAGATTTGTGATTAATTTTAGTTAAAAAGTTTTTGAATAAATTATTCTATGTTCTTTTGCTTGTTTTTTAATAGTACAGGATTTCTTTCTCTCTAACAAACATAGATAATACAGCTAAATGTAAATTAAAGAGTATGGAGTTTTCTTTATCATAAAACTATATTGTTTGGAAAGAAAGATGAGCATTCACATACATTTATTAAAATGCTGAGACATAGGCTAATTTTTTACCCTTTTATCAAAATGCAAATAATAATGGTTTCTGATTTGGCAATTGGACTTCTCAAATTCTACTAATCAAGAGAGAAGATTTGACAACACTTACTTATAAATTGCTTATTAACACAAAAGTTTCCAATGTTATAGCTCAAAATGCTTGACAAACCACAGGTAGAGTAGCAGATAGATTACAATATCACATTCTAAGCTACATGCCTAATTCCTCCATTAAGGATAAAATTACTTGGTCTATTTGTAGAAATTACAAAGACCTTAAAAGTGCTTTAAAAACTATTTTCCTCACTAACATCTTAAAAATGCCATTGTATTTTCTTTTTCATGGACAATTTTTTATTGGTTGTCTTTTTCTCGTTTTTCTTTATAACTTTTTGGGTTATGGATATGTGTAGACAATGGACACATTTATTCTCTTGAATTTTACCTTAATTGAAATAGAATTTTTCTTAAGTTACTATTTTATGGCTTTCTCTTAATTGAAATAGTTACATCCAAATATTTTTAGCTACTTATTTCTATTAGGAAAATTAAACTTTATAGAGTAAGATCCTAACTTAATAATATTATAATAACTGAAGAATTCAAAGTGAAAATAGGAGTTTCATTCAAACTTTCTATTTTATCACTCACTTACTATTTGTCACAAATAATATGCGATTTATTATATGCTCGCAACTCTTGGATGCTTGAGAACTTTGATGCTTGAAACAGGAAGTTTCATGGCTATTTAATTGAACCAAAATATCTATAGTTGTTCACCTCAATTTTCAAATTAAAATTAGTTCTTGTCAAGCCACCTTATACATGTCTCCACCATATACCTTCTACCCTTAATCACCATATAAAACTTATTGTTATGATTTATTTCCTTTTATTAAAATTCAAATATATGATTCTAATCAATTTGATTGCATCAATATCCTAATTAAATATTTGATTGAGAATCAATTAATCTTCACATATTATTTCTATTTTGTCCTTGCCATAATGCTTACATTTCCATCAAACTAAAAAGGATCGATATAAAATGAACTTGTAAAAATTAACCACCATTGTCATAAAATCTATCATATTTTTCTTTGGTATGAATTATTTTTCATATACACTACTCATTCCTACTATTTCTCGTAAATTAAGTGAAATTAAACTCATATGTGCTTGATTTTGAATGGAAGGTCATATTCCTTGCTTGATACAAGGCACTTTTGTTATCACAAACTAAGGAAAACTTCTCTTATTTATTCATTAATTAATCTAATACTGAACTTAAAAATACTAATTTTTTACTTTCTTATGTAACGACCGCAAATTTCACTTATTTTTGTGGATTGACTTTCATCAATACTACATACATAATCAAATTTAACATATCCATTCATAATATAATCTAATCCTTCATATTGTAATGTAATATTGAAGGTCCCTTTTAGTTTATCTTAAAAATCTTCTTTATAGAGTTCCAATGCTCTTTACTAGGACTTGCCATATATTAACCAAAACTTCTATAATCTATAGTCTTATACAAATCATATTGAATATCAAACTTCCCACTAGTGATGCAATAATAATTGAAACATCTCCATCTTTTCATTTTCATTATTAGTTTTTGTAATAGAGAATAACTTGAAATTAATAGGAATAGGCATAAAAAATTGCCTTACAGTTTTTCATGATAAAGTATTTTGAATTCTTCTTCAAATAATTTTCTAAGAAATCCAAATATTCCTTTATCTCTTTCTTAGTGAATTAGCAGCTGCGGAATCTTGTTTTTTGGTCCCAAGTCCTTCATATCATATTTCCTAGCTAATTGTATCATTAATTCTTTATGATGAACTTTGTTGTGGCCTATAACTAGTGTGTAATTTATATGCAAAGATAAGATAATTTAATCAATATTAACAAACCTCCTGAAATATGAATAAGGATCTGCATTGAGTATGTTGCATCTAAATCATATAATAAAGGAATCAAATATCTTCTACCAACACCTATGAACCTGTTTAATACCTTAGAAATATCTGTTCAATCTACAAATAAATATTTCCTTTTTTCTTTATAATTTTTTAATGAAGCATATAAAGTTCTTATTTAATATCACCTTCAAGTAAAGTAGTTTTTACATTTAACTATTCTGAAAGTAAGCCAAGTATCGCAGATATTGCTAAGACTTCTCTAACTATAGTAAATCAAACTATATAAAAAATTTCTTGTTAAAAATTGATGTCTTCTTTTTTAGCATATATTTACGCTACCAATCTTGTATGATATCTCTCTACTTTATCATCATCATGTCAATTGAATTGTAAAACCCCTTTATTACTAATTTGGCTTCCTTCCGTATAACAATGAAAAGAGTTCCCAAGTTTTGATTTTATAAAGATTTTTAAGTTCCTATTTTATTATTTCCACTAATTGAGAGGCATCAGAGTTATCTAGTGCTTTTTGGAGTGCTGAAGACTCCTCATTCTTTATTAAAAGAAAATATTCTATATTAACTTCATTATATAATCTCTATACCAATTTGAACAATGTTTTCATATGATCTAATATATAAACTTCTAGAGATTTAAAATTAATTGGGTTTTGGATATTTAGCTCTATTGTTATTTTATGATAAACCCTTTATTGAAATTCATTTTTCACTCATATTGTAATTTAAAAACCTCTTTGTGAAGTGCTATTTTCTTCTTCCCTTTGTAACTTATGAAATCTATGCTGATTATAACCTTATATGCCATAATATCCTATAGATTATACCCCTTTTGTAACATCCCACCCCCGACAGGAAGGGTAAAATAGTAAATTTGGTATAGGATGAGATGGATCGGAATGACTTAGGACTGTTCATGCATAATAGGAGTGGTACACAGTACCATTTGTGCACATGAAATTATTGTACATGCATACATGACATTCCCG
>JANKYE010000009.1:21424021-21449159 GCA_032467995.1 Erythroxylum dillonii | reverse complement strand
AGGTTCGTAAAATTGCCGAACCTGACATTCAGGTTCAGGTTCAGGTTACTTATGAACGGGTCAGGTTACCCTACCATAAACACCCCTAACTAGGAGATCTGGTCGTCGGTGAGTTGATCGGCCATTTTTTATTCTTCTTTGAATTCTACAGTTGCTGGTTTGATTTTGGACTCTTCTTCAACGCTGGGTTACTACTTTTTCTTTTTTTTCCTTGCTTGCTGCTGTTTTGCTTGTTGCTTATTTTGTTGGTTGAGTGTTGCTGGCATTTTGGTGGGCTGTTAATGCCACGTCTACGCTTTCTCTTTTGCTAGCTATTCTTCTTTTGGACCTTACTATTGTGTTGTTTTTTGTTTCTTGTACATGTTGACGTTCTCTACTGTGGACTTCTACATTTTTGTTCCTCCTAACAAATGCTTTACATTTTAATTCCCAACTGTTGTTTTCTTCTGTGTTGTTGGTGTTTTCGTCCGTTGCTCATCTCTAAAGTTTTTTCTCGCTCTCTGCGTTTTATCTCCTTTATGCCGCCTGCGCTTTGCTTGTGCTCTTGTCTCCTATGTGCTTTCGTTTTAGCATACTGGAATGTTGCTGTGGTTTTGTTTATTTTCTCTGGTCCTGCTATGTAGTTTTCTGCTAATGGACTTTGCGTTTGCTGTTGTTTTATCTTCCCAGATGTTATGATGCTTCTATTGCCACTTTTAATGGGTTGCCTCTAGATTATAAATCATTTATCACATCTCCTTCACCTACTAGAAACATCCATCACCTTCGCCTTATTGTAGGCAAAACATCATCAAATACCCCAGCTACTTATGTAACTTTATAAATTTATAAAATCTAGAATAATTAGTATCACTTCTTATCATTATCATTATATTATTATAAAATATTAGTACTAAATTTATAGCTTAATATTTTATAAACTAATTAACTAATTTTATTTTTATTTAATTTGTAGGAAAGTAATCAACAGGGAACTTCATCCTAAAGAATTATCAGGAAATTTTACCTTAAAGAGTTTTAGCTTAAATTAGCACGTAGTAGTTTCAGATAATTGTAATAAATAATTTTCTTAGATATTAAAATTTTCAATTTTATATATTGAAAATTAGAATTTTTTACATTTTGGTAATATATTTTATATATAGTAATCAATTTTATTTACTTGTCTAATAATATATTGGCACTAAAAATTCATATTATTTGTGACAACTTCTATTTTATGGCCACCAATGCAAAAAAGATTTATCGATTAAGTAATTAAATTGTTAAATTTAATAATATTATTTGCGATAAACACGAACGCATTAGTGATAAATTTATTGTAACATATATTCTTTATTTAGTGACAACATTATTGTAACATATAACTTTTATATTTGTGACAAAATTTGATGCACAATATAGCGACTGATACAAATTTCTTTTTATAGCTAATGTAATTTCGTTGATGAAATAATAGTTTTATTTGTGATAATAAAAATCACATTAGTGACAATACTTTATGTAAGAACCAATTTTCATTTTTGTGACGAAATGATGTTGACACTTTTTTATTAAAATATTAGTGATCAAGAAGTAATGGACACTAATGAAAAAATTATTAGTGACAAATATTTGTCACTATTTATAATTATTTTAGTGGCGATAATGTTTTCACATTGAAAAGAAGTACTGTTACGACTTTATTTGTCACTACTTTATATTATTTATGTCAAAAAAATTATCATAAATATGTAAAGTTGCTATGACCATATAGTGTTGTTGCGCATTCTATAGATTTTAGTGTTGGCACTTTTGTCACAATATAATGAAGTATTGTTACAACTTTATTCATCACTACTTTATATTATTTGTGTCGACAAATTTGTCATAAGTAAGTACAGTTGTTATGACCATATAGTGTTGTCACACATTGGATAGGTTTTAGTGTCGGCAATTTTGTCACAATAAAATGAAATACTGTTACGACTTAATTCGTCACGACTTTATATTATTTGTAACGATAAACTTGTTATAAATATGTAAATTATTGTGACCGTATAGTTTTATCACACATTTTACAAGTTTTAGTGTCAATATTTATATCACAAAAGTTTTGCATAATCGTGACCATTTCTTAAATTAGTCATTATTTTATTAGTGACGAATGTATTTGTAACGGGAGGTGATGGCTTCAAAAATTGGTCACTATTAATAACAATGACAAATATTACTGCTTTTAATGACAACTTTTCCTTTCACTAAAAATACAATTTTTTGTAGTGTAATTATGTTACTTATCACATTAGGTATCTAGCATGATTTGTATTGCAAAAAATCACTACAAGAGGAGATTATATTCAAGTTGCTTTTTTAATTAGGAAAATGGATATATTTTAATTGTGTGTAATTAGAAAATAGAATGTAGATGCCTCTGTTATTATTGGATATGTAAATAAATACTAATAGTTAGATTTGGTAGTGATTAAAAGACTCCGAGTTAGATCAAACGGCGTTTGTTATGCAAAACCAAAAGATAATGTAAAAATCTTTTAGTAAATGATTGATTAGAAATAAACAAAAGCTAGTCTGTTTACTCCTTAATTGTGAATGTTTTTCTAGCCACACGTTTAACTTAAACCAAAAAAAAAGAAGAAAAAAGATAGACCTTATAATTGTTCCATGTGAATCACTAAATGCATTGTTGTTGTAAGATTTTGTAATAAATAGAGCATCACTAATAGAGCAAAGAGATATATATCACTATTCAGAGCACATAACCAAAGTGAGAAATATTCAACTGACTGTTAGAGATAAGGCTCTAATTCAATTATTATCATTATTCACCAGTCGTGTTCTTTTGAAATCAACCGTATTTGAGACATTTAGTAAGGACCAAATAAAGAAACCGTATGGCGTATACAATTACAATAGGGATATATCATATTAAATAAAAAAATTGCAAAAAGAAAATTTTTAGCTTAACATTCTTCGAGACATACAGACAAAGACAAAGACTTGTCACTTGTCTTGTCTCCACCAATTTAGGTTGTCGAAGTCACTTGCAATAAAGAATCATAAGTCACGTGATAAGGGGAAGGAGAAGCCACGTGATAAGGGGGACGATGTCGTATAAAGGAGACGATGGACGAACAAACTTCACTCAAGTGGCTAATGAATTTTGGTGGAATCATCATCGAGTCGCATTGATTTGGCTTCTAACTCTTCTGATTTTAAATTAACTTTAAGATTATTAGGATTAAGATTATTTAGGTTAGTTTATAGTATTGGTCTTAACTGTGGATTACAAAATATAATCAAAATTTTTAAAAAGAATTTAAATTAATTTTTATTATTTTTAAAAAGTGAATCCTAACATATCACACGTCTAATAAAGATATTATACTCGTGCTATGCATAGCAGATAAAATTTTAATTTTTTCAGATATTTTATAAATATTCAAATTTTATTTTAAATATTAAAATTAAACTTATATTTTAATAAAAATCTCAACATGAAATTGCGCTTTGTAGTTTAAAGAAGGACTCATCACAAAAGTTAATGGAAGCAATGGGATACGAGGCAACAATGTAGAAGCCATCGTAAAAAAACAGAAAAACCTTATAGCATAGCGTGCACTTATGCATGGTGCTTTCCGAGTTTTTGAGTTGCAAAAAGGCATTTTGCAGGGAGAGAGAGAGTGACACGCCAATCTTTGTCCTCATTACATTTTCCCTCTTAAATTACTTAATTAAAAAAAAATTATTCTACCCAGCCCCACCCTTTATCATTATTAACTTCATCGCACGCTTCTTTGTTCTTGTCGCCGTCCGCACTCTGCAGATCTAAGTGTTTATACCTTACAATACATTACTATGTTCTTACCTATCTAATTACGAATTTATTTATTGAAACTGAATAATTTCTTGCAACCAATCATTTAACTTGTTTCCCATTGCATGCATGCCATCATTTACGGCGAACAGATAATATGAGCATGCATATTAGTTCACGATCAAATCAAAAGTAATTTCTATGAACAAAGCTTCTGAAACTCGGATCAAACATTAAATCAGAGATTTTATTAGTCACTGGTTCAATTGATTCGACCACCTATTGAATCGGTGTGACATTATAATTATACAATAATTATATTTAATTATATATATTATTAATAATATTAAAAAATAGAAAAATATACCAAGTAATATAAATAAAATAAAAAATAAAAATTATTAAATCAGTAGTCGAACCAATTTGACCGGTCTCGATTCTTATCGGTTTATACTGGTTCAATTGAAGACTGATTTTAAGAATAATTCGTAATTAATAGCTTACGGGTCACCGATCGAACCGGCTGATTCGGTCTGAATTTCAAAACTATGCTATGAACCATCGAATGTTTTGTTAATTAATAAGCATTCCTTCCGTTCATTACTAAGTATCCATGTATAATAACAACATTACCTTTTCTTTAAATTTATTCGTGGTTTCATTTATTAGTAGAAGCAAAATACATCATTCTCATCAGTGTTTTTTGTAATGAAATTATACATTGAAATTTATGACTCACCAACTATTTAAATTTTAATACATAAATAATAAATACAACAGATACTATTTTATTATTTATAAATTACAGTGATGTTAATTTAAATTTTAAATAATATATAATATATAATAATTAGCGGTAGGATTTACAATATTAACTTGGTCTAATTTAACCTTAAGTTAATTAAACAAATACAAGATTAGACTTTAAATTAGACCAAGACTAAAAACTCAACTTGAAAATTTAGAAAACTCTACTCTCTTATTGATAGAATGATTCCGTGACATTATTTAGTTTATAAATTTAAAATTTTAAAAATAGAAATAATATCATTTTAATCAACTATACTTAAAATTTGTTCGAATCGAGTTCGAATCATTATCAATGAGTGCGGGATCGAATCATTCCAACCCAACCTATTTGCATCTCTAATTAGGGGTATATGTATGACTATATGCATGTATATTAGCACATTTTCAGTTCCTAATTAGACTGGTTGGCGTGTGCTTTACTACCATTAAGCATGGATTCAAGTCAACTTTAATGGAATCTTTTCACGACTTAACCTTTCTTTCCCCAAAATTCCTGACTACCAAAATTATTCCCGTAATTTGAGGAATCATACATATATACAACAAAAAGGCATCATGAACTTTAACAATGACTAAAAAAAAGCATCAATTACAATAGGCGCCATAGACACCTCTGGAGAAAGGAAAATGATTAGAGAAAGAAAATGGAACTGTGGTGTTCCTGTGTATAATCTTCAATATTTTTCTTGGAGATTTAAAATAAAAACCTTTTGAAAATCGTTCTTATTATTATTATTTTATTTATAAGCCAATAATATCGAGTTGATATAGTGACAAAGTTACGATTGTTTCAATAGATTAGAAGTTGTATTAATCTTGTCATCTTTATTTAGGTTTGTAATATGTTTGCATTTGGGGGCCTCGCTTATAGAAACTGTAATACATAACAATATTTTAGTTATGTATCTTAGATTGTTCATAAAAGGGTTATAAACGAAAGAAATGTAGAAAACCTTATTTTGGTTCCATCTCAGCTTCCAAAGCAGTTTTCGAAGCCAAAACAAGCTCCAATCACCTAAGACCTTCACAAAAAGTGATCACCTACACGTGATTAACGTCTTTCTACAGTTTTATCAAAATGTAAGCTCTCTTAACAGGTCAAAAGATCCGTATGCTTATGAATGATATGAGTAACTGCAGGAGACCTTAAATTTTATATATAACAACCATATTGAGCTTCCCCATCATAAGATTGATATGGGTTCGGTTCACACTGATTGGAATCCATTTTCTATAAGGACTTCGACCCGTTGATTTAGATTATTTATTAAGCCACTGTATTATCTTTATTTGGATCAAATTACGTAACTTAATCAATAAGTTATTAAAAACCTAAAAATGCAATTAATAGTTGTCCAACTTTATAAGAAAGGACAATATTGTCCAACATTCTCCCCCTTGGACAAGCATTAATTGCAGTTTTTATTCAAGTTTAAAAGTAGTTTAAAAACTCGATTAAGCCAATCTACTGAATTAGTCGACTAGGTTTTAAAAACAAAACATTTAATCTAAAGATAACTAAAGTCTATCATTCCGTCCTGCAAGGCTTTTGATACAAAAAGTATCAAATGCATATGTCATATGCGATATAGATCCAATACAATCAAGTATACCTAATACCTCACTAACATGAATAGGAAAATGAAGTGTGACAAACTAGGATGATGCCTTTATGATCTAAAACGTATCATCTTCGCCTGTAGGTCTTGATTTCTCCAACTTTATATTAAACAACATTAGAGAAATCCTGTTTTCTCTCACCGAATACTAAACAACATTAAAGAAAACTTGTTTCCTCTCATCAAATGCTAAACTGCATTAGAGAAAACCTTTATGTTCTCCAATTGAATGCTAAACTACATTAGAGAACTTTTATAGGATTAAAAACTTATATCCTCCTATGTCATGTCAAACTTCATGGATATCCGTTTAGAACTGTATGCGTCTAAATGATATAGGTATAAGGTTAATCTGTATATATGCCCAATGACCTTTAAATGCTTAAGATCGACACAAATCTTTAAGACTTTTATACGTATTATGACAATGTATGATAACACGTATTACTGAGGATAAACGATGATCATCTCTATTGATGAATCATCATACTGTCATAATACATCAAAATGTACAAATGTACATGAAGCAAACATAACGATCTGTTAACTAACAGTATCTAAGGACATCAAAACACCCATATTGTATACTTGTATCACAAACACAAGTGGGTGAGGTCCTTTAGTTAAAAGATTGACTAAATTTTTCTCAGTCTTTAAATGCTCCAAACCTTAATATCACCTTTTTGTATCAACACCTTTATGACCAAATAATTGACCTTTAAATGCTAAGACCCTGTGATATTCTTTGTTGTTATTAGACAACATAGTAAGAAGATTATCACAGTACAACCAAATGGGTCTAGCCACTGAATCAACCACAGGCAACTCAAAAATCAAGTTTTTGAGCTAAACCGTTTGTGAAGCAGCCCCATAGCATGCATAGTCGAGGAAGCTACCCGTATCCACTTGACACACTTCCACGACATTGTACCATTTGCAAACTTAAAAATGTAACCTTAAGTGGACTTTTGATCATACGGACGCATAGCTAAAATTTGAATCTGAATTCCCTACGAGGTTTAGTCTGTTGACTTTTCTATATGTCAATAGATAATCCCTTAATTCCCTTTAGTATCTCATCACTCGCTAGACTGCATTCTAGTGGTCTACACTTAGGTTAACTAGATATTGACCAAACAATCAAATAGTGAATGCAATGTCCTACCTAGTACATAGCCGAGCATACATCAGGCTATCAACCGTACTAAAATACGAAACATTCCTCATAACTTCTCTCTTTACTTTATTTTTCGCATATTGTGCCAAAGATTATCTCTCATTATGAGAGATAGGTGCTACAACAGGTTTATTGTGAATCGTATTAAACCTTTGTAACACATATTCAACGTATGCATTCTATGAGAAGTCTAATGAGCATTGAGATCTGTCCCTGTGAATCTAAATACTTAGGATAGAAGATGCTACACTAAGGTCCTTCATGTCAAAGTTCTTGACCAAAAGTTGCTTAACCTCATACATCATGGTCAAGTAATCTGACATGAGCAATATATCATCTACATGCAATAATAGGAAGATAACTTTGCTCCCCTTGACCTTATAGTACAAAGATCTTTTTAATTTTATTTTTCATGAAGCCGAAATAGGTCAAACCTTATTAAATGTAAGATATCACTTTTAGGAGGTTTGATATAAACTATATATTGATCTGCTTAACATGCAAATTATGCCAGTTCTATCTGGATCCTAAAATCCTTCAAGTTGTACCATATAGACTACTTTATAAAGGTCTTTACTCAGGAAAGTAGTTTTGATAGCTATTTGATGTAATTCTATATCATCATGAGCTACAATTCCCTTAATCACTCAAAATATATCCTATGAGGATACGGGAGAAAAGATAACATAAAGTCAACCTTTCTGTCTGAGTGAACCATTAGGCAACTAGGCGAGCCTATAAATCGCTGAACTTTGTCCTGAAATTCGTTAAGTCTTAAAACTTCATTTACAATTGAAGGATTTTCAATTCTAATACAAATCAACTAGCTCCTAGACCGTACAATGCTTCATGGTTGCATCTTATCAATCATTGCATCCCACCACAAATCTGCATTAGGTCTAGAAACATTTTCTGTAAAAGTCATAACATGTCTAATAGCATAGTCATGTTCACCTGATAGACTATGAAATTAGGTGGGATAACAGGTCGCCTCACTTTGGTGGATTTACTTAACTGTGTTAGATCTTGTACCCCTAGGAGCCAATGTGTGTACAGGTATGGATTCCTATTCCTATACAGGTATAGTACAGAAACTTAGATCCACCGGATCAAATTATATAAGTAGTAGGTACATGATAACTGTAGTATCCACCACCCTGCTATCATTTGAAGGGTTAAAGGGCCCACTATTATCATAGACATTGTATTACAAAAACTTAGCTATTTGTAATTCTACTATTTTGGCCCCTCCTTCTCTACAGTAAAAGTTGTAGCCTTAAAATGGTCTAGATATCTTACTAAATAGCAATAGACAGAACAAGCATACAATTTTCTTTATAAGGATTATACTACCTCAGTAGGGCAGCCCCATACACTATTGTGTGCAAGGCTGAGTTTTCAAACTTCTAGATAATCACGTAGAATATCCTTATTCTGCATCGACTTCTTTAAGTCCTTTAGGGTGCAGTTATGCTGTTTAGAAATACATTATTTTACTCAGAACTACTCGGCATAATGAATTAAGTCACTATTCTAACTGATTCCAAATATTTGGCAAACAAACTTTTTTAAGTCCTAAAACACCATATTTGTTATAATATTCTCCTCTACGGTCAAATTTGACTATCTTGATGAATTCTCCTATTTGGTTCTCAACCTTCAATTTTTAAGCAAGAACACATAACTATAATGGGAATAATTATCAACAAATGTCATAATACATTTAGAATTACACAATGCAACTATATGAGGTCTACTGATATCTTTATGTATCAGACTCAACAAGTCCAAAGCATGAGTTAACCTCATTATCTTTATTAGTCAACTTACCCCTACAACAGTCAGCACATGTTCCCAGATCATCATAATCTAGAATTGAGAAATGCTTTCCTTGATCAATCTCTCAACCTTAGCTCTAGAAATGTGGCTTAAACTTTTATATTACACCATGTATGACTTCTCATTCATCAGGGTTCTTCATTTCATAACTGGTTTAGCAAGATACAAAGCGGCATTTATCTAATTCTAGGTAAGACACATTCTATGCAAACCATATGACAAGAAAGCTATACCATTATGTTTTACATTAAATCGATTCTCCTTCCGGGATCTATCTTTTACTGGGCTCTCTTGGGATGCCCGGGTTTCAGAGATCATTCATGATGGAGAGTGGGTTTTTCCAGAGGGGAGTCCTGAGCTTCAGCAGATTTGGGACTCAGTCCGCTTTCGACCGCAGCTTCAGTCCGATAGTTGGATTTGGAGAGGTCACTCATCAGGAGTCTTCTCTGTCGACTCTGCCTGGCACCTTCTCCGAGCCCGACGCCTAGTGGACCCGATTCACCATCTATTGTGGTTCCCATAGCACATTCCACGACACTCTTTCATCCTCTGGTTGGCATCACAGGAGCGACTCCGGACCATGGAAAGGCTCCAGTTATTCAGCGTCTTGACCTCTTCGACCTGCGTACTTTGTAGTATTTCTACGAAGACACATGATCATCTCTTCTTCCAGTGCCGATTCTCTACCACCGTTTGGGGTTCCCTCTCGACGAAGACCCACACTGCTTGGCCTTCGACCTCTTGGGTTCCCCTTCTTCAGTGGGCTTGCACTCATCTCTGTCGGCGTAAGGATTACCGACACCTCGTTTCACGGTTAGTCCTCTCAGCCACTGTTTACTTTCTTTGGTATGAGAGGAATAACTGCATCTTCAGTAGACGACACCAATCTACCCACGACATCATTGAGGACATCACTGAGCTTATCCATTCCCGGCTTCTCGGCATTAAGACTCGTCTTCAGATACCTATTCTTCAGCAGCATATCTGGAGGCTCTCTACCTAGTTATTTTGCTTTGTTTAGCGAGCCGTCTGTGGCTTTTGTTTTGTTTTGAGAGTCGCCTATGGCTTATTTATTTTGAGAGCCGTCCGTGGCTTATTTGTTTTCTATTTTTGAGAGCCACCTATGGCTTTTTGTTTTCTTTGTACATAGCTTCTCTCTTGTATGAACCTTTCTTTTAATATATATATATATATATATGTTATTATCTTAAAAAAAACAATTGGACAACAGAAGCATTAAAAACAAAATATTAACCCTCTTTGTCCAAAATTGATCAAAAGATCACATATAGAATGTATCGTGTAAAAACCAAAATGAACCTTACTATAAGGTTTTGTACATACATTTCCTATAGATATTACTTCCACTTCTTCATTGCTGTGAACCATCAGTTCCTCCTTTCCTTTATTTGGCTTTATCCTGGATATGAACCCTTGCATTGTGGAAGCACCTTGATTAGATGTTTCACTATATAATCACCAAAAACTTAATGCGACTATCGCAAATTAAATTCATAAATTGATAAGCCAAGGAGTACCTGATGGTCTCAGTCTTTTCTTTTAAACCTTATACTACTAGTTTCCTTATATCCCTAGGACCTTTATCACCGTCAGCATGTGAAGAAGATTTGAACTTTCTATCTTTGAACTTAGCGGACTTCATCTTTGTCTTCCCTTTAGTTGCTTTGAGGGTTGTAGGAGTAGCAAACTTGAGTTTATCCTCCTCAGCAACGCAATAGGTAATCAAAGCATTGAAGTCCCATTCTTCATCCAGCAAGTAATATGTCATTACCATATTACTAAACTCTGGAGTAAGTGTGTTCAAAGTCTGGTGAACAATGAAGACATCAAGAAGTGGAATATTCAACATCTTCAATCTACTGTGAAGATGAATCATTTTAGATATACACTCCATTACTCTCCCTTCTCTTGTATACCTGATGGAGAATAATTCTTTCATCAAAGAACTTGTCTCAACATTAGGTGAGACTGTGTACCTCTGGGAGACATTACCAAGAAACTCCTTCGCTATGTTTGGGTTCGGAAGTCCACTTAACGGATGTTCAGGTATGGATCTCTTAATGATTATCAGATATAATCTATTAGACCGATCCCAGGCTTCATAAGTTGCTTTATAAACTCTCGAGCTCATGAATGTTGGTGGAGATGGCCTATCCTTCCGTATGGAAATATCAACCTCAGCTATCTCCATAGCATTCAATACATCTTCCGTCCACTTCTTTGTATTGAAACCGGTCTGGGTTTCAATGGTGACGCTAATTTTGTTGACCGAAAAGGTGATTATGAAATGATAACGTTTAAATTGGCACAAATGTAGGACAACATCGATACGTAAAGTCCTTGAATAGTATCTTTATTGAGAATCTAATCTCACATATTATGAAACACCTTTAGGTTGAATACATAATATATGCAATTATACTTTCACATAAAAGCGATCAGAGTATAAACTATCAACTCTTATAACACTACTGCCTTTGGGCGAATAGATCACTTGAGCAATAACTTTCCTCTATCTAATGCCTTTATGCACATCTCAAAATGTTATGTAAGACCAACAACTTTGGGCAAAATAACCAAACATAAAATCAGAGACATCCCTCAATATGCAAGCAGAATAATTCAAAATATTGACTTGAAATGCCACTTTCGTGACTACATCCTCATCAGCACTCAAAAAGTCCACAAACATAAGGGATACATCTTTATGTTATCCTCACATTCTTTATGGGCATATGGTATGTGATAATGTAACATCAATAAATGCAAAAATCTAAATGTACAATCTCATTCACACACTCGTATTAAAGACATTTTCTGAAAACTTCATTTGAGACTTTTGTAAAGGAAAAATCTTATTAGAGCGACTTTCGTGCATCATCAAACGTTGAACTAACCACCCAAGACATGAGAACCTCATGTATCTCCCTTATGACAAGTTCGTTGCATGAAAATTCATTCAAAAATAGCTTCAGAATGTTTTAATTCCTTTTCAGAGCGACTACCATACAATCCCGAACACTGAGCATGAGACCCGAGACACAAAAACTTGAAGTATCTCCCTCATATGATATGTGAAGCTTGACAATTCACTCAAAATCAGATTCAGAATATCTTAATTCCTTTTCCTAGAGTTAAACTTTAATTTATTACTAATGTAATAAATCCAAACAAAAAAAAACTCACTGATGAATTTTTTGAATCCGAAGACTGACCCAAAACACCTCAGGGCACCCTTACAGAAAATTTGAAATTTTTGTGTGTTTTTTTTTCAGTGTTGATGTCAGCATTAATGTAGAGCTGACGTCAGCCTATGCAGGGGTAAGGGCGCACGTGTGCTGCACGAGCGCGTATCAACACATGTTAGATGCTTCTGGCATGTGCGCAGTACGCCCCGCCATGTGTCTAAATTCCCGCCTTCCACATGTTAAAACCGACGAGGGAGCGTGCGACGCACGCGCCAACTGTTCTGTGCTTGTGGGAGAGCGAGCCGCGTGAGGCAAGTGCAACACGTGAAGCCACTTCATCGCCAATACTGTAGCACTGTCGGGCATGTGCGGTGCACGCACCTGACGGTGCATCGCCCTCTAACGGCGAGGGCAATTTCTGGGGACCTGGGATCAAAATGTTTGTTCTTTTTGGCTCATTTTTCATAACTAGTCTTATGTATACTATTTTTACGTAATCATATACACAAAAAAATCGAAAAATGAATAAAAATTGATGAATATCATAATGGATGGAAACCGAAAAACCTTTGTTTTCGACAACCTGATCACGTAACTGCTCTGATACCACGTGTAATACATAATGGTATCTTAGTTACGTATCCCGAATCGTTCATTAAAGGGTTAAAAATAAAGGAAATGTGGGATACCTGATTTCAGTTTCTGAAGCCAAAGCGAGTTCCAATCACTCAGGACCTTCACAGAAAGTGATCACCAACATGTGGTTAACACTTTTCTACAGTTTTCTTAAAACGTCAGCTCTTAACAAATCAGAGGATTTGTATGCTTACGAATGATATGAACAATTGTAGGAGACCTTAACCTTTATATATAACATCTATATCAGGCTTCCTTATTACAAGACCGATATGGGTTCGATCTACACTGATTGAGATTCATTTTTCACACAGATTTTGACCTTTTGATTTAGATCATTTATTGGACAAATTTATTATCTTTATCTAAATCAAATTACGTAACTTAATCGATAAGTTATTAAAAAAATAAAAATTGCAATTAATAGTTGTCTAGCTTTATGAGAAAGGACAATATTGTCCAATAGAAACCTGTATGTATAACTGAGTTTTGAAAATATACCAACGGATTAAGGTCTTTTCTTCATATATAATGTGAATGGATGACTATTAAGAATTCTATTTAACTTGTTCGACTGTAAAATATAACTGGTTTCACAATGGTAATTGAACGATCATACACAACGCGACTTAGCCGGGGGCATGAGGTTAGCTGGAAATAGCCAATTTTGTTTTAAGAAAGCATGACTATGAAAAACTTACATTCACAGCTGCAGGTATTATTGTCTGAAAATCGTTATTATTAGGACGCACAGACTGATGTTGTACCGTTCACGACTTTCTTGTTGCGCCATAAGTGAGGCGAACTTTTTCAAGGGATCGTACGGTTCTAACCAGTTCTTTGACCTTCACGACTCATTTCACTGGACTTGTAATGATCACCATGAGACATGGCTATGGTGAAAAACTTTTGTTCTCCTTTCTGTCGTTGAAATTAACAGCTAGAAAAGGTAGTTATAATGGAGAATTTTCAAAAGGAAGGAGAATATTTAACTCTCTAAAACCAGTTTAAAGCTCTTATTCTGGGAACGGAAGTATGTTATTGCTTAACAATTGACCAGTATTTTAGCCTTGCAGAGATGTGTACGGTCTAGCTTGTCTTGTTGAGGGAGTCTTATTCAGCTCGTAGAATGTAGTTGTTCTTCAGTCATTTCTTCATGTTGCAGTTAACCCGATGAAACTGTTCATACATAACTAACGGTTGTTTTCTGTGCATGAGTTCATGCATTAGGTAATAGGATGATTGCTTTCGTATTTATTTTCATTTACTGGCTCATCCTTGGAGATTTTGGTTGGGTAGGAGAATGACTTCTTATCATTAAACAATATTTTTATTATTGTTAAAGATTAGTTTCAATTAGTCATCCATAAGGATAAGGAGGGGAAACAGAAATTTAGCGTATGTTACAAATTGACTTAAGGATTTTATTCATACATTTGTAGTTAAATATTAGAGGAAAAAAGAAACACAACAAAAATTATAATCCGAGAAGTTAAATTGATCGTCTAATAATTAAAAAAAACGCAGATGAAAAAGATAAGGATTACTTATACAAGGGCAGAGAATCTAAACTTCTATTAGACGAATTGCCAAATTGATCACATCCAACCTTACGGTCGAAGCTAAGGTTAGTGAGTATATGCTGCTTGGAAAAAGGAGAGAAAACGCGTATAGAGATCCTAGTTTTCTCATAATTCTGTCCAAGTTGTCGTAACTCTTAATTTCATTCTTCAAATAAGCTAAATTATCCATAATTTAAACCTGATGTTGGATAACTGAGGCACAATAAGACCTTAATTTCAGCTAAACTAGACTTTCAGCCGATCTTGGTCCTCCGCCTCCCAAGTTATATTTGAATTTCTGAATTATTGTTACCCTTATTTTGGTAATGTTTCAGACACTAGTTTTACTAATGAATTGAGTTTGATCAAATAGTTTTTGTTTCATGTAGAGAATCCGACAGTCTTAATGTGCATATATGCCTTTTGGGTGACTGTTAATTATTACAGAAAATAAAGTACATATCGCATTGTTCTCCTTTTTCTTTTTCTATGCCCCAATTGTAATTTACGTTTTAAGTTAAGGTCTAAGTAACTTCTAAATTTCCCAAAAAACATTTGACCTTACTGTTGAACATCTCAAATCAACCTCACTCCACAATTAATAATGAACACTGTCTAAGAATACTTACAAGTGAAAGGTTATGATAATATGGTGTATTTTGAACTTGTGATGTAATATATCAATTATACACTTTTAGGGTTCAAAATTGTGCAAAAGCTATTAAGTAAACTTCGCATATAGAACTTTAAAAGACAAGTTGTATAGTGAAAACCCAAATCTTGACAAGAATACTAATATTTAGAAACAGTAGACTGGATTGATACCTCACCTCTTAAATTATGAAGCCTCGCCTCCCTCAAAATTGATTGAGAATGGATCTAAACTATCATAATTTATATTAATTAAAATATTTTCATGTATTATGAAATATTTAGTGATTTGTAAAAAAAATAATAGTTTATATGACTACTAACTTTTTTATAGAATTAGCTGAAAGGGTTTTTTTTTTTCCAGAATTTTGTAGTCAAAAAATTGTCTGAGAATCAAGAAGTCATTCATATATTGTTGGAAATAGTCTTCAATTTTAGGAAACTACAAATTAGAGAATTAATTAGAAGCAAATCGTTCAACTTTATAGAGTCTAAAATAAAAGAGCATGTACAATTTCTTTCTTCTCTTCTTTTGTTGAAATCGGATTATAATAAGTAATCCTCATATTTCTGAACTCTATATATCATCCTCTCGGTCTTAATTAAGAGAGTTTCAACTGCGATTATCCCATCAACCTTTAAACTTTTCTCTTTAACTCTTCGTTCCTTTACTTCTCTACTACAGTCTTGTTTTATCTTTAGGTTTCTGAAAACTTGTGAAGAAATCATAACCACATTTCTTAACTCAGAATCCAAATATATTGTGAGGAAGAAGAAGAAGAATAATGTAACGGTAGGATGAACTGATGTCCTTGGAATTCATAAACAGATGAACACGATTGGACAAGAATTGGTTGTGAGTGATTCCGACACAAGGTAACTGATAAGTCGAAGCCAACACTGAGTTGCAGACTAGAGCAACCTACCTTTATCTTTATACATATAACCTAATATATTGGAATTTTCTCATTTGGAGCTGCCAACTTAAAAGATTTTTAGTTAGGAACGGACAAATTAGGGTCCACGTGAAGGCACCAAGCTCCCATTCGTCACCATGTCTCTATTCCCCACTCCAAATTTATTAATAATACCCCTCTACAAGTTTATTTTAACTGCAACAGATTTAAAGAGCCGTTTTATTTTCCCTGTACATGAAACATTTTTAACTAAGAGAATCTATATTCGTTTTACTTCAAAATAAAAACATAAAACTTTCTATTTGAAGAATGTAATTGTTGCATTGTCATCTTAGATGCTGTGTTATGTGACACTTTAAAAATATCTTTCGATTATTTTTCATTTGCAATCTGGGTTAAAGTATTTTATCTTATATTTAACTATTTGTGCTTTTTCACAATTAAAGGCATCCTGTGAATGAATGATTGATCATTTCAATAATAATGTAGTACTAGTTGTCACAGGTTAATCAAAGCATTGGCTTATAGTTTAGTGGTGATTGGAATTGTATTCTGAGTCCAAATAAATACTCCAGTAAACATTGATCTGGCATAAACACCGCACTAGGAAGACTTGCTTTAATCTTAACTAAGTGCAAATGAATTGAATTAGAAACATTATCTCCTTGATAACAATGACGATATCTAGTAATTCGTACAAAATATTTTATAGAAAGGAGTAGACGAGACGAAAGAAAGAGTAACACATGCAAACCAAGACACTGAGTTGCAGCCCATGAGCGAAAAGGTGAATCCAAGAAGAAAGAAGACTCTTTCGAATGCCCAAAAGGCTCTCAAAACAAGTACTTGGAGACACAACCCACCTCCCAACCAAAATGCTTTTTCTACTACTACTATATCCTTCGTACTACCACCACTAAGCGCATATAGAGCTATATGCCAGCTTAGCAAGTTGTGTCTAATTACTAATACAACCTACACCTCCTCTCTCTCTCTATACACACCACCATATCCAAACACAGCTGAAAACAAAAAGGAAAAGAACAAAGAAAATAAAGAGCAAACCCTGTGCTTTGGGGACTGCAAGTGCAAGCTTGCTCGCAACTCTCAAAGCAAAGCTGTTATTGAATACTGCAAAAGAATTCTCCCCTCTCTGTTTATTACCCACTACCCCAGAAACCTTCCCCCAAAACCCACATGCTTTGTTCTTCTCATCGTCGACACCCCCACCATAACTACTATCAGCAGAAGCAGTGTCTTGCTCTTCGTCAAACTTCCATTAATTGATACCTAATTTCATCCGTTTGTTGTTGAAGCTTTGATTTTCAGGTGATTCAAATAGCGAAAGATGATTACTGCAACAGATTTCTATCATGTAATGACTGCAATGGTGCCCCTTTACGTGGCCATGATCTTAGCTTATGGCTCAGTCAAATGGTGGAAGATCTTCACTCCTGATCAATGCTCAGGCATCAATCGTTTTGTTGCTCTTTTCGCAGTCCCTCTGCTCTCTTTTCATTTCATCTCTACCAACGATCCCTATACCATGAACTTACGTTTCATAGCAGCCGATACTCTCCAGAAGATCATAGTTCTAGTAGTACTAGGACTTTGGAGTAAGTTGAGCAGAAGGGGTTGTTTGGAATGGACCATTACGCTCTTTTCACTTTCTACTCTCCCAAACACTCTTGTCATGGGCATTCCTTTGCTCAAAGGAATGTACGGGGAGTTCTCTGGCAGTCTTATGGTGCAAATTGTTGTACTTCAATGCATCATTTGGTATACTTTGATGCTATTCATGTTTGAATACAGAGGTGCCAAAATGCTCATCTCTGAACAATTCCCTGATACTGCTGGTTCCATTGTCTCGATCCACGTCGATTCTGATATCATGTCACTTGATGGTAGACAGCCTCTGGAAACTGAAGCAGAGATCAAAGAAGATGGAAAGTTGCATGTGACAGTAAGAAAATCCAATGCGTCAAGATCAGATATATTCTCGAGAAGGTCTCAGGGGCTATCGTCCACAACCCCAAGACCGTCAAATCTAACCAATGCAGAGATTTACTCTTTACAGTCATCAAGAAATCCAACTCCAAGAGGGTCTAGCTTTAACCACACTGACTTCTACTCAATGATGGCCGCTGGGAGAAACTCAAACTTTGGTGCTTCTGATGTGTACGGCCTTTCGGCGTCTAGAGGACCAACGCCGAGACCATCAAATTATGAAGAAGAAAGTGGAATCAGTAACAAGTCAAGGTTTCATTACCACAATCAAGGTGGTGCAACCCATTATCCAGCTCCAAACCCAGGAATGTTTTCACCGACTGGATCAAAGGGTACTATTGCTGTTAATAATGCTGGTGCGAAGAAACCTAATGGGCAAGCTCAACAAAAACCTGAAGATGGTGGCAGAGATCTTCATATGTTTGTTTGGAGTTCAAGTGCTTCACCAGTGTCTGATGTGTTTGGTAGCCATGAGTACGGCGGTCATGACCAGAAAGAAGTCAAATTGGCCGTTTCTCCAGGAAAAGGTTGTTGCTTTATCATTTCTTCAGTTGGTTTGGATCAACATCAGATTCTTCCCCTTTTTTAATAAGAAAAAGAGATTTTAAATGGTTTTTTTTTGTTTGTCCGTGTTGGAAGTTTCAGTTGAGAGACAAAGAGAGAACCAGGAGGAGTATCTGGAAAGAGACGAATTCAGCTTTGGAAATAGAGGATTAGAGAAAGAAATGAACAACCATGAAGGTCAAAAAATGGGTGACGGCAAACCAAAACCCATGCCTCCAACAAGCGTCATGACAAGGCTTATACTGATTATGGTCTGGAGGAAACTGATAAGAAACCCCAACACATACTCCAGCTTAATCGGTCTCACTTGGTCTCTAGTTTCATTCAGGTATAGTGTTACGTAAATTCCAGTTTCTGGAACAAAATCTACAGGGAGATTTATTTTGTCTATAAGATCTGTTTTGATATCTGGGTTTATGTTCTTTTTTTCTGTTTAACCTCTGGTTCTGGGGCATTGAATTGATTATTGTCTGGTATTCTTGCAGGTGGCATGTAGAAATGCCTGCCATTATAGCAAAGTCCATTTCCATTCTGTCAGATGCAGGGCTCGGCATGGCCATGTTCAGTCTCGGTCAGTATTACTGATACACACAAAAGAAAACACAAAGACAAACTCACTCTTTTAACTTTTGCTACAGATTAAAATCCTTGAGTCATAGAAATTCTCTCTATCCTTTGCCCTTTTTCTTTTTTCCCTATATTTTTCTTTAGCAGTGTAGTACCAACAATTTCTTAGATTCTCTCCTACTTTTTCATTATTAGTGTTCTTAACAAAGCAAGCAACCCAAACCCAACAAAGCAAAATGAACAAAACAGTGTGTGGGGATGATAATGTTGGTTAGGTTTCTTTAGCTTTCCCTTCAACTTTTTTGCTGCCAAGTCTGTGCTTTAAGTGGTGGGAGTGATGATGAAAGGTCTATCAAGAAAGACTTGGAGTCTGACAAGTGATAAGAGTGGGAGTGTTAATGGCCTCCGAATTCTTTTTCGCTTTTTGGTTGATGGGTTTGTGACATAATACAGGTCTGTTCATGGCTTTGCAACCGAGGATCATAGCATGTGGAAATTCCATTGCAGCTTTTGCCATGGCTGTGAGATTCCTTACAGGTCCAGCTGTCATGGCAGCTGCTTCTATTGCTGTTGGGCTTAGAGGAACTCTTCTACACGTTGCCATTGTCCAGGTCAATCTCTCTCTTGCACTCCATCTCCATCACACCATTTTCTCTTTCTTTGGCTTTCTATACAACATCTCTCTCATTGCCTCCTTCTGACACAACCAGTCCAAACTTAACTACAAAAGCTCCAAATTTTGTTACTTCTTTTAATCTGCAGATCAGATTTTCTATTATTTTCTTGTCTGTTGAATTTGTTTCTGTTCATTTATGATATTGTTTTTTGTGTATCATATATTTTATAAAGCACCCTCTTTGGAGTTGGGCGGGTCTGTGAAGCAGAATTTAATCTTTCAGATAATTGCAGGACTAATATTATTGCCAATTAACAATGCAGAAAGTGTATGCTTTCCTAAATTTTTGTGTGTTCTTTTCAGTAGAGGGAAAAACAAATAGTAGGTTGAATAGCAAATTTCAGAGCCTAAACGAGAAGGGTAGAGTCTGGAGATAGAAAAAACCAAAATTAATCCAACAACGAAGGGCTTGTTTGGGGATTGTTAATAATGAATAACAAACATTTGTACCATTACTAACATGTTCTGCTTGCCTTTGTTGTGCTTTGGTCTGTCAAACCATCGATATGGAACAGGCAGCTCTACCCCAAGGAATTGTCCCCTTTGTCTTTGCCAAGGAGTACAACGTACACCCAGATATTCTTAGCACAGCGTGAGTATTATACAAAACAATCCTATATATAATTCTTTCCTTTTTCAAATTTTTTATTTAATCTCACCATTTACTTTTCTTATGCATTTGCAGTGTCATATTTGGGATGCTAATTGCATTGCCCATAACTCTTGTGTACTACATTTTGATGGGGCTATGAGGTGGCCAAAAATCATCCACGAGATTGCCATATCCATGCAACGCCTGACGGGGATAGTACTCGGTAGGGCATCCCAAAAAGAAAAAAAAAGAAAAGGAATTATTAAAAAGACACAGAAAGAAGCATATCAGCGCTGAATCTTTTCTTATGAAATGTCTGTTTTTCCTAGTAAAGTTGTAAAATTCAATGTTCCCCTAGGTAATGGAATTAGTTCTTTTCGTTATAAGTTTTCCGTCGACCCAAATCCATCAACTTAGGATTGCAATGCATCATAAAATGTGGACAGAAGAGATTGAATAATCCCTGATTTTCGCTTTCAAAATCATTTCTTTGTGATACATTTTACAATTATAAATTATATCTAAAATTTTAATTTTTGGCAATATATTTTATTTTCAATAAAAATAATTTTAAAATTTCTTAAGCATAATAAAAATAAATAAGCTAAAATAGACTAATCACATAATTAACCAAATACAAATTATTTAAAGCTTTAGCATTGTACCTTCCAAAACATTTGAGCCATCTAGCCAAAAATTCTCAAAACCCATGAATGTTTAAAGCATAACAATGATTTGTACTCCGAATTTGCCTAACAAACACCGGTTTTTCATTTGAATCTGTTAAATTCCCAATTTTTAAAAGTGTCTAATTACAAAAATTCCCAAAATTGTTAAAATCTTCAAAATCCTAAATCATTTCACATTTAAAATAAAAAACTAAAAATCAATGGAATTTTACATTTCTTTCTTTGTTTTCCGTATAATTTGTTTCGGAAAATGAAAGCTTTTCAATTCAGCTAAAAAAAATCTTGCTTAAAAGTTCTTCTCTGGAAAAAGAATCGCTTAGAGCCCCAAATCTAAGTGTCAAAACACTCGAAGATGGCCATAAAGCTGCTTCTGCTGAAAATACCTGAGAAAATGAGGTTAGAATCTCTGTAAATAAAGTCTTAGTGTTAGTGGTAGGACCAACAACAATAATCAGGATTTTAGTGAGAGTGATTATAAGGACGAAAAGAGTATTTCTTGAAGATTTTGAGATTAATGGAGTGTCTTCTATATTTAAGATGAAAGACGGTAAAGGTTTGAGAAAGCTTGACATTGTTTTGGATGTCATAAATAAAGATGAAAGAGTAATTCAAAAGGTGGCGGAGGAGATAAGAAATCTGAGAATCTGGAAGGGAAGGAGATAGATATGAGAAGTGAGAGTCATGAGTTTGGTGTGGGTGATTTTGATTGGGGTAAGGTTGAAAGCATCAACGGGGACTTGTTTAGGTTTATGATCATATTGATACAGCTAATTAGGGTAAGAAAATTAAACAAAGAGAAATAATTCTTGTGACTTACTTTGAAGATTCACGTCGACATAGAATGAGGTATCCTGATATAGCACTTCATACCAGTAATATTAACTATAGTAAATTATATTTACAATCAATAAGAATTTTAAATATTTAATTGATATAAATTATAACTATAATTAGTATTACAAAATTGAATAAAATATGCCAATTAAATTTAATAAAATGGAGTTATTTAATTAAATAAGGAGAGAAGAACTTACGAAGAGCTCTTGCTCTAATCAGGAAGATACTTTGTGGGAAGTCCATGGTTAGGGGGGACGATACTTTCTGGGTCAAGTGGTACCAGGAAAAAAGTAGTGAAATTAGGGTCCCTCCATTTCGAGATAGCTAGGGGGGCTCTTGATTTGATGTGGACATCTTTGGAATATTGGGAGACAATGGTCACATCCAAAGTTTCTCCTCCTTTCTTTTGCCTTTATTCCATTCCTTTTTCTTCTATCTCCTCTATTCTTTTTTCAGTTACATACATAACATATTTACCTTTTTCATTACACCTTACCTTTTCTTTGTTGATGTATGTTTGGTTCATTAATATATCATCCCTTGCTCCAAGCATATGCGCTCCTGGTTACCAATTGAGAACAATCTTATCCCAAAAGTAGTTCAACTGTTTGTTCTTACCTTTCAAAATCTTTCATCTTTTCACAGCAAGTGTAAGAAACGGTCCAATGGTAAAGAGACCAATCGAAAGTAGAAGTAAGGAATAGAACGAGAAAGGAAAAAAGCCAAAACGATAGAGTACAAAAGTGAATCTTTATGGTATAGAAAGTAGAGTAAATTCAGGAGGATAGCCTGACTAATTAAAATACAAGATTCTCATATTGATGATTACAATTTGAAATTTGCATCAAATAGTTCCGAGGAATTTATTGTTTGTTGCGATTGGTTTGGAAACCAAGGCTAGATATCCTGGTTTTGAAAAAGTTAATTCAGTTGCAATGTGTGAAATTGAATTCTAAGAAAAGAAAGTAAGCTTAGGAATGTTAAAATGGAGATCAATAGCATGATTAAGCGGGAAAACAAAGAATTGATGAATATATTAAGAGTGAGGTGGATAATCTTTATGAGATATTTACATCCAATTAAGTGCACTTTGTATCAATTTTCGTTTGTTTTTCCATGTAAAATATTCCCAGTCAATGCAATTACTTATGTTAACAAGACCACCTAGAACAAACAGTTGAGTGGGAGATGCATGGCTAAAAAATTTTGTGTTCAAATTTCTCTATTTATACTTTTTTGATTGAGCCTATCGTATAAAACTTGTTTAGCATGGAGTATTTAATTGATGTTATTTACAGGCTATTGTGTCAATTTAAAAATTTATTCAGTATATATTTAAAAGATAGCGGTTGTGAGCTCCTTTGTTTAAAAAAAATTCTGAAATTGTACCTTTACGTGCATTCCAAAGGTGCCTTAATTTCTGTAATAAATTGGTCTGGGTTTAAATCCTGATGAAGTGATGTAGCTGAGAATTGATAGCTTTGCTTTTTGATTACATATTTGAATACTGACTTGGCTGCCAATAGCAAACCTAGGGCATGGAGTTAGGCATTAAAACAGACATGCATGACACATCACAATGCATTATCTATTATGTGCATTGGTCAGTAAATTATTCAACCCATTTGGTTTGGCTTTAAAGCTAGGACTCATCGTCCATTCCTTGGCATTTGCATGCAATGAAACTACCAACCTATCACTTTCAACCACTCCCAGGTCAAGATGCCTCTTCATTGCTCTTTCAGAATCTTGAAATCTGAGAAGTCGTCAAATATGACCACACCCTTTCTTTATGTTTCTAATTTGGATCCTTTTACGTGTATCTATCCTCATATTACCAGCATTCTGCTATTCACTCATTTCCTTGTCTGGAAATTGGTATACCTAGGTTTTCTTCTCCTTGTTCATTTCTAATTGGATCTTTGCATTTAATATTCCACCTCCCACCGCAGCCTCTGGCTTCAAAATATCATTCTATGAACCATTAATTCAATGGCAACAATGATAAACGCCAAAGCTCAATTTGATATTTCAGAAAGTTCGGTTTTCTCATCCTCACCAAGATAAAACATCAATTTCAACTTTAAAATTAAGGCATGCAGTATGATATGAATAAGAAAAGACCATAGTAGACCCTGATTTTTATTGATATTAAAAATATCCAAGTTATTGCTCATTTTTAAATGTAATTTGGGTTATAGAGCAGTTAATCATGCCTTTTTTCATACTCCTTACTCAAATCAAATTTGAACACAAGATATCATTTTGATATGACTTATATACACACACACACATATTAGAAAACACCATATATTATTAAAAACTTTAATTTTTATATAAGTAAAATACCTTTAATTTGCTTCTCTTTTATTTCCCTAAAAATTCTCGTTAAGTATAGTTTTCATCTAGACACCTATTTCGTTCCTTGGGACTTCTAAATATTGCAGTTGAACTATTTTATATTGTGTTTTTGATTGTTTGTTTGTATTTTATATTTAATAGACTCACCGACCGTGACAAACCCGGTTCTGGGCAAGGGTCCCATTGTTAAAGGTCATCTTTCTTATAATTTTATGCTCATAAAATCCTAATTAATTTTTTTAAAATGAAAGAAATTATATTAATCATAGCAAAAGTTATCACAACATTACAATGACTCACATTGTCAGATTGCAATCAGCACATAATAAGGTTTTTATAAAGAGCTAAATCAATCAAGAAGCTATGTATTACAACATCCAGATGTTTCTCAAAGCATTACTAAGTGATTTGTGCTTGTTGTGAGCTATGAAAGCGACTTAAACCCAATTGACGATGTGTTCAGCTATCTAATATTTGCCTCTTTGATTGTTGGACCCCAAACTTTCTTTGAAAATTAGGAAACATAAAATGATATAAAATGAGGAAATATAGTATGATTTCTAGAAATAAATGAAAAGTATAAAGGAATCTATGAGCATTTGATGAAATGA